>PVIY010028839.1:0-32668 GCA_004026745.1 Myrmecophaga tridactyla | reverse complement strand
GGGGGGGTGGGGGGGTGCTCTGTAGAGGCCCAAACAAAACACACTCGGGAACGCGAGTCTGTGGTTCACCATCAGGAGGGAGAACGCAACTTAGCCTGACACTCGCGGGCCCCGAGCTGCAGGCCGAGGGTCCCAGCGCGCCCAAGGGCCCCGAGGCGCTCAGGCTGGGGGATGCAGGTGGTCCCAACTGCCGGGAGCCAGACTGCCCCGGGACGGGCCTTGTCCTTAATCCACGGTTATGGAAACTGAGGTCGAGCAAGTGGCTGAGCCGGGCCTCGAACCCGTGTTTACGCGGCCCCGAATCCGGAGCCCGGGACTCTGCCCGCTTGTTCCCGGAGCTGGGCTGTCTGGAGAAACCTGGGCCCGCTGACAGGCTTTCCTGCCGCCTTCCCCGCCGCCCTGGGCCGCGGGGGGCCTGGTCCAAGGTGACCCCGCGGGAGGGAGGCGACGGTCCCCCGCCCCCCGGTCGCCGCGACCTCCTCCATCTTCGCGGGCTCGGGGGCTTTTCCTCTGGGCCCGCCCGTCCTCCCTCCGGTTCTCCGCGCGCACACACCCCCCCCCCTCCGCGGGCTTCCCCGAGGGCGGGACGTCCCCCCCCCACACGCGCCACCCCCGGGCCACCTCCGGGCCGTGTCCTAGCGCTGCCCTCGGGCCGGGGGCGGGGCCGCGGAGGGGGGGACGAGGATGGGGCCGAGGAGCACGCGCGCGGCCCGGCAACCCCTCCCTGCCGGTGCCCGCTCCCGCCGCCCTCCTTCCCGCCCCTCCCCCGGCCCGGCTCCGGCTCGCGGCCGCCCCCGCCCCCCGACGCGCACGCCCCGCCTGGCAGCTGGCGCCCCGGGCCTGGGGCCGCGGCGGCGAGAGGGGTTTGCTGGGAGGGAGGGAGGGAGGGAGCGAGGGAGGGAGGCCGCCCCCCGCGCCCCTCCTCCTCCCCCTCCTCCTCGGCCCGCCGGGCCCTCCCCCCGCCGCCTCCCTCCTCCCTCCTCCCTCCCTCCCCAAGACATCCCCGCACGGCCCGGCCGCCGCGGCCACCTTCCCTGCCGGAGCTGCAGATGTGGCGGAGCGGCCGGGCGCCGGGCGGCCGTGCCAGGGGAGCCTGCGCCCCGTGAGCCCCGCGCCCCGGCCCCCGCCCGCCCCGGCCCCCTCCCCCGCGCGCTTTCACCCCCGTCGCCGCCGCCGCCGCCGTCGCCCCCCGACCGCCGGAGCCCGCAGCGCGGAGCCCGCCCGCCCCCGCCGCTGAGGTAGGCAGCCTCCGGGTGTCGCGCCGAGGGGGACTGGGGACCGGGCGGTGGGGGGGGCGGCGAGGGGAGTCGTGCCGGTCGCGCGGGGACCGCGGGGTCCCGAGGGTCGCCTCCCCCCTCCCGTGTCCGCGCCTCGCTCCGGGCCATTGTGAGCCCTCGCCGCGGCCCCTGCGCTCGCTCCCTCCCTGGCGGGCTCGCGCGCTCCCTCCCTCGCCGGCCCCGGCCCCGGCGCTCGGGCTCTCTCCCTTTCTCTTTCCTCCTTACCTCCCGCCTGCCCGGGCCCGGCTGGAGCCGCCACCCGGCCCTGGGCGGGCGCGCAAACTTCGGCGGGGAAGTTGGACGGCCGCGGTGGGGGCGCACTGGGGGACCCCCCCGGAGGGCACCCGAGCCGAGCACGAAGTTGTCGGGGGCATCTGCCCCCTCGCCACGCCTGTTTCTAGCAAGGGGGGCGAAAGGTTACTCCTCCCTAGTCCGGGAAAGTCTCTGCCTGCTCCTCTGGCCAGTACTAGCCTTTCCTTGGACCCGAGGAGGGGGCGCCCCTGGGGGTCAGGGCAGGGGGCGCTGGCGCCTCGGGACTGTTGCCCAGCATTTGTTCCTCCCCTGTGGGCTTAGTGGGAACAGGCAGGGACATCCCGGCTGGCCTGGGGAGGTTCAGCCAAGAGGGGGCTGAGGCAGGTGCATCCCCAGGGAGGGTGGCCTGGCCCTCTACCCCTACCCCCACCCCCCGCAGCCCCCCGGGATGGGGCTGGGAGCCAAGCTGGCACCTGGAGGCCTTGGCGCGCTGCCCTGCCCGGCCCGGTCCTCCGGCCACCGCAGGGCAGCCTGCAGCCTGCCCAGAAGGGCCCAGTCGGCAGGGCCCCTGGGGGTCAGGCAGGGAGGTTTGCAGGGACCCACCGGCCCTGCCCTGGAGTCTGGGAAGCGGGAAGGGGTGCAGGGAGGAGGCCTGGGCTCCCGGCCATCACAGCCCAGGATCTTGGCTCTGGAGCAAACGCTTGACACTGAGGGGGCAGCCAGGCCAGCCCAGGATCTGACCAAGGCCTGGACTTCCATGGCGCTTGGGCTAGGCCAGGGCCTGAGCAGGGTCCTCGCAGGCTGCCACCCCACCCTAGGAGCTGCCTGAGGGTTCCCAGACCAGGCCCTGGCATCCCGCAGGGGAGGTGGGGCTTAGCCGGCAGCTGGGGCAGACAGCCCAGGAGTCGGGAGGTTCTTAGCCTCTCTGGGGACCTTCCTCAGTGTATCCCTCTCCCCCCAGCTCATGGAAGAAGAGACCCTGGCCCCTTCGATCTGCCCCTCAACCCTGCACCCCTCCTCAAGCCCCGCCCGAGTGTCACAGCCCCACAGCTGTTCCAGCCCGGCCACCCGGCCTTCCCTCCCTGGTGACCTCGGGGCCTCCCCCTGCTCCTCCCCCCACCCTTCTCTCCTCTGGGCTGGGCCTGGGCCTCCCAGCTGGCCCTACCCTGCACTGGGGGAGGGGCTGCACCTAGGGGCCCTCCTTGGACACCCCTGCTGAGCTCCAGCCCAGTCTATCTCACAACCCATTCCCACCCAGCCCATCTTGGCCGGGTTGCAGCCAGCCAGGCTGGAGGCAGCGCCAGGGGCCTGGGGCACCCCTTCTCAGAGGGCGAGGGGAGCCCTTGGAAGCAGCCCTATTTTCCTTTGCCCCTCCCCCTCCCCATCTTTCCAGAGCTGCCATTAGTGCTGACCCTCTGACCCCCCCCCAGGCCTGCCTGCTTGGCTCCGTCTGTGACCTTTGACCCTCGGTGTTAAATCCCTCCAGCTGGGGCTCTTTGGCCCCTGAGTGACCCTGGCCCAGGCCCCCTGAGGGGCCTCTCCCTGCTCCTGGCTCTCTATTAGGGGACACCTGCCAGTCCCTCCCTCAGCGATGGAGAGGGGGTGCCCGCCCCGGAAGTCAGTGAGTCACTCAGCTTCCAGGCATCTGCTGATTTTGGGGGCCGTGGCTTTGGGGGATTTGCTGGAGCTGAGCCGCAGCCTGGAGGACGAGGGAGAAAAATACCCAGGCCTGGGAATCTGATGGCTGCTGCTCTTGGCTTGGCCACCAACTCCCAGCTCCCCTTTGTGCACCTCACTTTCCCTATCTATAAAACCAAGGGATCAGGATCAGACAAGGTTATCCTCTTGGAGCTCCAAAGTCTATAAGAAGAGTGGGGCATGGGGGAGGAGGGGGCCCTAAGTGCAACAAAAAGCCAACTCTCAATTATCCGTGGGTGGAGCCGGTATGAATAACTGGATGCCGCAGATGATCCAAAAGCCTCATTTTAAACAATCGTGTGAACCGCGTCTCCACAACGCTTTTGTTGCTTCTAAAAAGCCCAGCTGCAAATGGGTAACCACAGAGCAGAGATTTCTTCCTGGCCTCGGTGGGAGTGCAGGGGTGCTGGGGGGGTGGCAAGTGGCCTACAGGAAGACAGAGGTCTGCCAGGGCCCCTCCTCCAGGTCTGGAGGGAAGGCCTGGAGCCCTGCACCCCACCGCAGGGGCCCCAATGCTCCCCTCCACCCGCCTGGCCTGGCCTGGCCTTGGCCCGGGGCGGTGGGCGTGTCCTCTTGCCACCTAATCCTCCCTGGGTTTGTGCTGCCGTATGGAAGGAAGAATGTGTTTTTCTGACGATTTTCCCATGTGCATTTCCATCTACCACAACTCGCCTGGAATCCGAATTTCCCACTTGGGCGAGGTGGGGGGAGGGTGGTGCTGGGCAGAGTTTGGGGCAGTCCCATGCTGAGGCAGGGAGGCGACAGCTGTGGCTGGGGGGGCCCAGATGTTGGGGCTGGGGCCTGGAGTTGAGCCCTTTGGGAGGGGTTTGGAGTGGGGCCCTGGCCCTGGCATTCCTGCCTGTGGGGGCCCCAGGGGTTGGTGGGGGAGACATGTGCTGAGGGGGGGGACCCCTATGCCCACCCTCCCCCTCCAGCCTTCCAGCTCAGGAGGCCTCTGTAGGTTCCTGGAGCCCGGGTGTGGGGGCGGGGGTTCTGGAAGACTCCAAGCTGGGTGGAAAGAGCGGGGGCGGCTGCCTTTTCTGAGCCCATGGGGCAAAGTCTCCCCTGTACCCTTGTCCTCTGTTTGAGGGGTTTCACAGCAGGTGATCGAGGCCAGAGGGCTGACTCCCAGAAGGTGCTGGGGGGTGGGTGCTGAGGACCCTACCCTGGCTGCTGCTTGGGACTGAGGCCAGCCAGAATGATGTCTGAGCCCCACCCTTGTCTGCTTTGTCCCCCACCCTGCCCCAGGGGCATGAAAAGGCCCCAGAGATGGGCCAAGAGCAGAATGTTCTCCTTTAAGAATGCTGGGATGGGTGGGGATGGGGCACCCCCACCGCCCTGGCCTGGGACACCTGCACCCCAGCAACCCCTGGGGTGGCTGCTTCTGCATCAGCCTCTTGACTGCACCGCTAGTACCTCCCTATTCATCCAGGATTGGGGCCTTTGCTTTGATCCCACGACAGGAAAAGACTTGCTGGGGGTGGGGGCGCCCAGCTTCGAGGAGACCGGGTCCCTGTCTTGATGCCAACAGACTACTCTAAGCACTGGGTCTCTCCAGCTGATGACAGCGCCAGGTCCCCCGGTGGGTGGGGTGAGGTGGGCGGGAACGCCTTCCATCCCCCCAAAAAAGCCACGTCAGCACAGGTGCCTTCCAGCGCCTGTAGGCTTTGCAGACTCTTCACACCCCTCGCCTTTTTGGGCCCTGGGCTGGGATGCTGTCCTGGGAGGCACCTGAGCCTGGCTGGGTCTGCAGGAGGCCAAGCCCGGCCCCCTCCCCCTCCCTACCCTGGGGTTGGGGGGACCCTCCAAGCCAAGGGGCCTGGAAGTGCCAGCAGCCTCCCACATAGCCGCTCCCCAGGGGGCCCCAAAGGACTGACCTGAGTGGAGTATGAGGCCCCTTCTCTCTGCAGTCCTGGCTGAGCCCTCCCCTCTAAGCCCCCCCAGGGTGGGCAGGCGCGGAGGCCCCCAGGTCGAATGGGGGGAGGTTCTGGTTGCTGGTGGCCAGTCTGGGAGGAGCCTGGGGGGCCAGTGGCCGGGTGGGGGGGGACGTGCAGGAGGGGGACCTTCCCATCTGTGACAGATGCCCCTGCTGGGGGATGGGCTGGCGGGGCTGCGAACCTCGGAGGCTGGGGGCTGCCCTTTGTCTGGGCCGACCGCGAGGCCAGGTAGCCCCTCCCGCGGGCGGGCCGGCGGCCGAGCGCCCCGCAGCACATGTACTCCCGCCTGGCAGATGGCCGCCTGCGAGGGGACACACAGCCAGCCGGCCCCCTCCTCTGGTCGTGGCCAAGGGCGGGTGGGAAGTGGCGGAGGCCCCAGGAGACGTTTCTGCCGAGCAGCCTGAGTCAGCCCTGGGCCCGGAGGCTGCGGAAAACAATTGGACCCTCACTCGGATCCTGGAATAAGGGGGCTGTCAGGGGCTGGCAGGTGGGGGGCTAAGGCTCAGAGATGTGGGGGCTGGGCCCGAGATCAGCTGGGGTCAGAGAGGGACTTGGGGGGACTGGAGCCCGGGGCTGTGTGGCCTTGGTCCCTGAAGTGCCGTTTCAGCCAGGGAGCCCCCCAGCTCCATTCCCCCACCCCTGTCCATGCAATGTGTAATGTGGGGGCAGATGTGTCTGGGGGAGCCTCCCTCCCTTCCCCCCATCGTCCACCTGGGTCTGCCTGGCAAGTCCCTGCCTGCCTAAGCCAGGTGCTCCCTGGGGCCACTCACTCCTCCCCCAACTCCATCCCCACACTTTTAGGCTGACCGATACCAAGCCATGAAGGCCCCCCCCTCCAAAGGCTGTGGAGCCATCCCTTGTCCCGCCCTGTTCTAGAGTTTTCCTCCCCACCCCTACCCCCAGTCCCCATTGCTGCTGATTGTCTGCCTGCCAGCACCTCCCTCACCCAGGCCATGGCCTCCAGGCCCTCTACCCCCCACGACATCCTGAGGTTATTCCCCTTGGCCCCTAAGGCCTCGGGCAGGCCATGCCTGGCAGGGCCCTGCCCGGTGGGCGGTCGCCTCTGGAAGGAAAGGACGCCGATGGGTTGGGATGCTGCCGCCATCCTGGGCTTGCTGTCCTGCCCGCAGTGGGCGAGGGGAGGCCCCAGCCCGTGCAGTGCCACCACTGGGCCCGGTCAGGCCAGGGCTGGGCGGAGAGCGGCAGGAAGGGAAGCGGGGGCCTCTGGGCCCTTCCGCTCCGCTGCCAGGCTGCCCCTGCCTCCTCCAGGTGTGCTGCTGGGTCCCTCACCCTAGAGCACCAGGGAACCAGGTCTTAGACTGCACTTGACCCTGAGCTCCTCATTTCCCTCTTTGGGCCTCAAGTGTCTCTATACCTGCCCACCTCAAGTGTGCAGTGGGCACAACAAATGGCTTCATTCTATCACCCACTCATTCATTCTCTCAACAAACACCTTGGGCTCTAAGCATTTGGGAAAAGCCAAGGGCATGTGTGATGATGTCACGTGAAGAGAGTGGTTAGGATGCCCGAGCTCTGGTTCCATCCCAGGCCGGCCCCCCTCCGTTCACAAATGGGGAAACCGAGGCCCAGAGGCTTGCCCTGCAGCACTCAATGAATTGGGACAGCTTAGCATGTTGGGTGGTCTCCTCCGGTGGGGGGAGGGGGTTCAGATCCAGGGGCCCCAGGTAATGGGGTCATGCTTGCTCGGAGAGCCTTCTCCTCCACACCCCCCGGGGGGCTCAGAGCCTTCCTGGGACCCCAGAGATACCCCTGCCTGTCCAGAGCCCCCTTCTTGGTGAGGACCTCTGAAGGTCAGGGGCGGGGCAGAAGGGCTGGTCAGAGAACCAGTGCCCAGACCCTACTCAGGAGCTGGTAAGTGCTGGTGGTACTGGTAACGCATTCCTGAGGCTGTGGCCCTGGGAGGAGGGCAGCAGGCAGGTTCCATGGGTCCCCTCCTGCCCCCAGAAGTGCAGAGACTGAAGGACATCCTCTGCTCATGGGAGGCTTTCAGGCAGCTGCAAGAGGCTGAGGTTTGGAACAGGTGAATCAGGGAAGACTTCCTGGAGGAGGGGATGGAGGGGGGCACTGAGGAAGTGGAGAACGTGGGAGTGTCAAACTGGAATGGATCCTGAGAAGGGACGGGCTGAAGGGGAGAGCCTGGGGTGGAAAAATCTGGTCTGAAAAGGAAGATGGCACTGTCTTCTGTATGGAACACTCCATGGCTCCTCAGTGCTCTCTAGGTCCTGGCTCAATCTCCCTATTTGGTCTCTTTACTCTCTCTCATCCTCTCGGGAAGGACAGGGGGTTTCCTGTGGTTCGAAGTGGGAGGGTGGGCACACCTCCTGGCCTCTGGAACTGGGTCCAGAAAAGAGTGTGGGCTTTGGAGTCTGAGCAACTGGTGGTGAATCTCAGCAGTGCCACTTAGGAGCTCTGTGACCGTGGCAGGTGACTAAACTGCTCTGAGCCTCAGTTTCCACATCTGGAAAATGATACTGGTACCTAATTCACAGTGTGAGAGGATGAACTGAGCCAGTGGCTGGGAGGGGAGGTGAGCTTGGCCCCGCCGCAGGGCTTGTCTGGACCCGCTGCTCCTTCCTCCGAGACTCTTCCATGTCCACGTGGCTAAGCCAGATCTGACATCCACCCACCGCAGGCTCCCCAGGAGCAGCCCACCCCCTACCACTGATCCTTTGCCCAACCGTGGTTCTCCCTTGAGGGCTGGGATTCTGCCTCATTCCTCTGCCGGCCCCCCAGAATGAGTAAGTGGGCGAGTGGCTCTGGAGGCGGGGAAGGAAGGGCCGAGGTCCAGAGCCCACCCTGCCCCTTTCCTACTCTCAGGGCTGGCCGGTGCTGTGCCATGCAGGGCTGGGGGCCTGTGCCCAGGGACGTGGGGAAGTTGGGCATGGGTATAGGCTCCGGGGCATGGAAGGAACTTACAGCTGGGCTTGGTTTGTGGAGCCCAGTGTTCCTTCCCCTTGGGGACTGGGACTCAGACCCACGCCGCCCATAAGCTGAGAACTGCTGGGCCCTGGGCCGTTTGTGCACAGGTGCGAGATGCATGCACATGTCTGTGCATCTGGGGGCCTGTGGGTGTCCTCCACATCATGCGGCACCCTGGCCGAGGCCTCTGCTGGCCCAAGTGCTCCCTTGGCAGAGAGCCCGGCCCTCCCCACGCTCTCAGGGCCACCTCTGCCTGGGCCATGCTGGGCCCGCGCCCCTGTCTGGCTCCCCCGGTGCCGGCCCCTCCCTGGGATTTGGGCGGCCTGGGCCCAGCCCTTCCCTCCCCTCCCAGCCAGGGGGGTGCAGCATGGGGGCTGCTTGGCGGGCTCCCCTCTGGCTGAGGCCCAGGTGCAGGCAGTGCTCATGGCCCCATGCACAGGCCCCCCCAACCCTCCAAGCTGGGCAGACAGGAAAATACCAGACATAGTTGTGCAAAGGTGGCTGCAGGCAGGCAGCAGGGGGCGGGGGCCGCAAGGGGGACCAGAGCCACCAGGAGGAAGGGAGGCCCCTGTGCCAGGCCGGCCCCTGCAGCTGGACGGGCTTGCACGTCTGTGTGAGTGTGCATGTGTGTGCTGGGGCGCACGTGTGAGCTGCTCCCCAGAGCCTGGTGTCACCCTGCTGGCTCTGGGGGAGGCAGTACAGGCACAGCGTCTCCGGGGGAGCTGAGGGTGGCGAGGGGCTTGGGGGGAGCCCACTGGTTTGCCTCCCAGCTTCCCGGTGACCTTGGCAGGCCCAGCTGCTGTGTGGGGCACCCCCCTCCCGGGGCCGGGAACACCAGCCCTCTGGGCTATCAGTTACTGGCACTTTCTGTGTGCCAGAATCGGGCCAAGCTTGCCCCAAATTTGAGCTGGGCCCTTATCATGGTGCCTGGGTTACCAATGGGGCAGTTGAGGCTCAAAGAAGACATCAGGGCCCCACTGGGGACCCCACAGCCAGGGGCAGCCCCAGGAACAGGGTAGCCTGAGTCCAGAGGGCTCTGGAGGCCCCCCAGTGGGCCCCGTGGCACCCCTCCTTGGGTGCTGCTCCGAGCACAGCGCCCTGCCCTGCCCGGGTCATTGGGGCCCCTCTTCCTTTCTACATTTCCCAAGGGGTCCAGGGAGGCCCCAGGTCCTGGCTGAGTGCCCGTCTTGGGGTGGAGAAAAGGGCCCTCCTGCTGAGCATGCGGTTCCCAGGGAAGGTGAGACTGACTGTTCCCAGAAGTGCTGCTCAGGGTGTCCTACCGGGACCTGCAAGGCCAGGACCTCAGTGACACCCTCCTCTGCCACTGGTAGGAGGCAGCCGGCAGCCGACTCTGTAGGGCCTCTACTGGGCCTCCCGGTGCTTTCTTTGCGGGTGTCAGGTTCTAGAAGGTGGATTGCAGGTCCCGGTAGGACACCCTGGGCAGCACCTCTGGGAACAGTCAGTCTCACCTTCCCTGGTCACTTGGGGGTGGAAAGGAGCCCCATGGCTCTGTGAGAAACACAGGCTGTCTCATGTCCCAGGGTTGTGAGGCTGTCCCCAATTCTGAGTGAGGCCGCAGGGCTGTGGGCCAGTTCCCACTCACTGTACTCATGGGCCCGGGTCCAGCCAAAGGGGACAGTTGCATGACCTTTGTCCAGTACCTACTGTGTGCGGGGCACTGTTCTAGGTGCTGAATGTGACGTCCTAGTGGGAGACATGAAGGAAGGGTAGGGTGGGCATTATTTCATTGATTACTCCACAAATCCGGTTGTGGGTGCGGTTACTGTCACCATCGTTCTCATTTTAAGGGACGAGGACGATGAGGCTCAGAGCAGGAGGTGACTTGCCCCCAGGTCGCCTGGGCAGGAAGCTGCCGAGCCAGGAGGGACCCAGGAGGTCCAGCCCACGCTTGGAGCCGCCTGCTGCCTGCTCAGGAAGCCGGGCCCGGGAGAGGCCGAGGCTGTCTGGGCCCCCGCGGGCCTCACCCCTGCCCTGGGCCCGCCTCTGGGCCGCCGGGGAGGGTGGAGCTCTTGGCCCAGGCTGGAGCCGCGGCGCGTTCCCAGGAATGCGGGGCTGTGGGGCCGTTTGCTTTGGCAGCGGCTCTGGCCTCGGCTCTCCAAGCCTCCTGCCCCCACCCCCTCCGGCCCCTCCAGCGCCCACCCACCGCCTGCTGCCCCTCCTTGACCCGCTTCTAGGCCCTGCAAGCCCCTGGGCAGGGAGAGGGGTTTCAGACCCCAGCGCTGGTCCTGCCCGCGCCCACGGGCCAGGAGGGGCCAGGGGTGAAATGGCTTCTGGACTCAACACCTGGGCTGGAAACCTGAGCCCGGTGCAGACTAGTTGTATGATCTTGGACAAGTCACTCAGTCCCCGGGACCTTGGTGTCCGCATCCATAACATGGGGTAAAGCTGCACCCCCTCAGTGAGGCCAGCGTGTCGTGGGGCTCCGGACAACTGACCGTGGACGTTCTGTCGCCCCTGGTCCTGGTTCCCGCCCTGTTACTCGCTTGTGCAACCTGGGGTGACCACCTCCTGCTGTGGCCCTCGGTGTCCCCTTCTGTAGAGCCAGCCACCAACCACTGAGGTCCGCACGGAGCAAGCTTGAGCAGGTGGGGCAGGGGAGGCCAGGGACTCGCTTCCCCTTTCCATTTGGTGTCAAGAAAGCCACATGGACTCTAAACATAAAATTTTTGTTTTATTGTGGTAACTTGTATGTAGACCATAAAATTGGCCATTTTAACCATTTTGAAGTGTACAATTTAGTGGCATTAATGACATTTACAAAGCTGTGCTACATTCACTGCCAGCAGCTGGACTGTTAAGAGCTGCATCTTGGGCCCCTGTCCCCAGCCCTAGGCTGTAGGCCACAGCTGGCCAGAGGGCAGTTTCAGGACTACCCTGGGAATAAGGGGGTCCCTGGCGTGTCCTTGACAACAGTTGTCAGGCTGCTGTGGGGTGGGCAGGGATGGCAGCCCCATCTTACAGAGGACCGTGACTGTGCTGCATCTGCTAAGAAGACAGGGGTGGGGTGTGGTCCCCAAAGTGGGCGTGCCCAGCCCACGCCCCCCCCCCCCCACGCATCTCTCCAGGCTCCTGCTAGCCAGCTGCCCTTCCCAAGCAGGGAAGGCGGGGCTTTAACCAGAGGCGGAATTCCTGCAAGCTCTGGCTCCCATTGGCTGCTGCCCTCCAGCCTCAGTTTCCCCATCTGAACTCACAGGGAAAATGACAGCATTCACTCCCGGCAGGATTTTTAGAGCGTTCAGTGAATTCATGGATGGACAGTGGTAGGTGTTTAATGGATGAGCATCTCTTCCCCACGTCCCCAATTCCCTTTTCAAAGCTGACAGCGCCCCTTTTTCTGGATCGGGTTCCACCCTACCAGATGGGGGAGGATTCCGTGCGTCTCTCTGGGGCTCAATTTCCCCGAGTGCCCTGAGCCGCCGTGGGGGCCCCCCATCGGGACACGGGGGACGGAGAGGGCTGGGGTCGGCTCGCTGGCGCTACCTGCCGGGGCGGGGGCTACGCGCCGGGCGGGCACTGCAGCTGGGGCCGGCTCGAGGCGGCCGGGCGGGCGCGCACAATAGCAGCCATTGTCTGGCGCGGCCGGGCGGGGGGCGGTGGCCGGGGCCCCGCAGGGGACAGCCCAGCCCACCCTCCGGGTGACCCCCGCCCCGGGGAGCAGGGGAGGCCCGAGCGGCGTCTCCCTCCCCCGGCCGCCCCGGTGGTCCCGCGGCCGCCCCCGCGCGCGCTTCTTTCCTCGCCGCCGCGCCACCGCCGCCGCCGCCACTTCCTCCGCTCCCTCTGCTCTAATTAGTTCCTTTTGCGGCGGGAGGAGCCGCGCGCGGCAGGTCTCCCCACCCCGCGGGCCGGGGCCGGGGCGGCGCGTTCAGCACTTCCCATGCTGACCACTTGGGAGAGACGCGCCCCTTTATCTCTGATCGCGCAACAGCCCAGCATGTCTGCTGGCTGTTTCACCAGCGGGGAAACTGAGGCACGGGGCAGTTCCGCAGCAAGACTCCTAGAAGGAAGCGATGGATGCCAGGCAGTCCGCGCACCGGGTCACCTGACGCTGTGCAGCAGCTGGCGAGTTCCTGCTGGATGCAGGGCCCTGGGCTGCGCGAGGGGGCTGTGAAGTAGACCTAGTTCCCGGACGTGGGGACCCCCACCCTACTGCCCAAAGCTGTCA
This sequence comes from Myrmecophaga tridactyla, assembly GCA_004026745.1. NCBI lineage: Eukaryota > Metazoa > Chordata > Mammalia > Pilosa > Myrmecophagidae > Myrmecophaga > Myrmecophaga tridactyla. Next base: position 20,381 of record PVIY010028839.1, on the reverse strand, counting down.
GCAAGCCAAGGGCGGGATCTCCGAGGGAAACTAAAGGGGCTGGTGTGGGGCTCCCCATTGGTGAAGTCACTGGCCTGCAGTCTCAGCGCATGCCAGGTGGATTTGGAAGCCTGCCTTGGCCCGTGGCCGAGTTACCTGCACCCTGGGCTGGGGCGCAGTCTCACTTTCTGGCATCACTCTCCGTGGAACCCTTGTGTCCTCACCATGGCCGGCACAGCACCGCATGGAGCGCTGGCGTGGCTGGGGCTCTGCAGGGGCCCTGGCAGTCTGGCGGAGGCTGCGGGGAGAGCGGGAACCTGGCTTCTGTGGCCCCCTCCTCGCCCAGCCCGGAACAAAGAGCCAAGCTGGGAGCCCAGAACTGGCTGCTGCCGGCCGGGAGGGGGGTGGACGGCACACTTTGAGGTTGGCCAAGGTCAAAGCAAGAGTGGGGGTCATAGGCCGTCTTCCCCAGGGAGTGGGGTGGTGGGGCCAGCCTTGGGTGGGGGTGCTGGGAGCTGTGGGCTTTTCCTGCCGTTCCTTCTTCCTTTCCTAGGAGAGGGGAGGTGGGGCCCTGGGCTGGCTCTGGTTTCCTTGGGAATGAGCCCCTGCCTCCTTGGGCAGAACCCAGTGGCAGGAAGTGGGGGGTGGGGTGAGGTCTCTGGGGACTAGGCCTGCTGATGGAGAAGAGGGTGGCCTGGAGGCCCCCTTCCTGTTTTGGGCGCTGTGCCTGGGCCCCGCCTTGGGAGACGGGCTACTCCTGGGCCCTCCCCACTTCTCAGCCATGTCCCCTGTGGATCTTAAGAATAAGGTCCTCCTGGGCTCTGGACTCCTCCCCAGTCACTCTCTGGCCTGGGGGTGGGGTGGGGCAGGTGCCAAAGTATGTACCTGGGGCAGCCTTGCCGGTGGGGGTCAGAGTCCATCTGAATTCCCAGTTCTCAAACCTTGCCAGCCTCGTGGGTCCTTCTCCGAAAGGTCGGATTAGGAGGTGGAGGCTGCTGGGAGACCAGTGGCCCTGGGCCAGCAAGGGACCAGGCCACCAGCCCTTCCTGGCTCCTGAATTCTTAATCAGCATAAATATTTACTTCCTTCCTCCCCTTCCAGGCTCCCAGCACTGAGGAGCTTCGGGGAGGTTAGACTGGGCCAATGTCTAAAAATAAACAGGTGGAGGGACAGGCAGACACACAGACCGACGGACATAACTATGGGGGGTGGGGGTGGGGTCAGGCAGAGGGCAACCCCCTGCCCTTGCAGAGGAGGAAGAAGGGAGGGGCCGTGTCCATCCCTCACCGTCCCCGCCTACCTGCTGGCCTGGGTCAGGGCTCCTGAGGGACTGGAGGTGACGGTCTGGCCCCGGGCTCCCTTGCATCCTGGGAGCCCCTGGCCCATGCATGGCCTGGGGGGCATGGCCACAGGGCTCAGCGTGGCCACCCTCCTGCAGATGACCCAGCTCTAGGCAGGTGCACAGCCCCCCTGAGCTCAGGCTCCTGGGTTAGCCACGCTGGGCTGAGGGCTCTTAGGGTATGTCACCAAAGGGAGGGGGCTGTCTTATTCTTTGTGTGCACCTGGGTGGGGCAGGGCTCCGTTTGGGCCATGTGCTTAGAGGGTCTTGGCAGGAGTGGATCTTGTCCAGGGAAACAGATGAGCCACAAGACACTCGCACGAAATACAAGGGGTATTAGAGGAACACCAGAGCTGTTCACCTCAGCGCTCCTGCTGGCCAGGCCCAGCCACAGTCCCCACCTGCCCCCTGGTGGCAGTGGCAGCCCGGGGCCCTCTGCCTCCCTAATGCCCCTGGGTACCATTCCTTCAGGCCTCACCCTGCGGTGGGGTGGGTATCAGATGGGGGGCAGTTACCTCCCAGGCTTTGCAAGCACAAGTGCCTGCCTCCCTTTCTTGCATGTTCACTTGCATGGGGCCTGATGCTCAGAAGGCATGCTAATCAGTAGCTGAGCCCCACCACCTTGGAGGACACTCTTTGCTCTTCTGGCCTGATTCCAGAGTCTTCTAGAACCAAACTGGGCATGAGTCCCAGACATGGCCTCCCACTCTGTCAGAAATGACTGTCTGGGCTAAGCTGACCGGTGCTAGGGAAATCTGGCCTTGAACCTGGTAGCACTGCCTCCCAGAAAAGACTTGCAGGAAGTGGATGAGGAACCACTGGGGGGCAGGTGGTTTTATCCATGACAGGTGCCACCTGAGGAGGAGTCTGGGGTCACAGTGTCACAGCTCAGCTTTTATCCTACCCCTAGGTTCCTGCCTGAAGACAAGCCTGGGAGTACCCCTGCCTGCTGCTGCCTGACCCAGCCCCCATCACCATGCACTCCTTGGACGAGCCGCTTGACCTGAAGCTGAGCATTAGCAAGCTCCGGGCGGCAAGAGAGAAGCGGGAGAGGACCATGGGGGTGGCCCGGCCCCGTGTTCTGCACAGGGAGCTTGGCCTGGTGGATGACAGCCCCATCCCGGGCTCCCCCAGCTCCCCGCCCTCAGGTATTCCACCCTGTGTGGGGCAGGCTGGGGGGCTCAGGCCCAGCGTGGCGTTCACCCTTCTGCTCTGATTGGCTTCGCATGAGCCCTGAAAACCAGATTTAGGCATCTGAGCTAGGAGACTCAGGACCAGCCCAGCTCAAACATACTCATTTAACAAAAGGGTACACTGAGACAGGAAGGGGACTGGGAAAAGTTAGAAAGGTCTCTGCCTGGGATGATGGGAGCCAGGGTCCTGGGTTCTAATTCCCACACTGCGTACTTAGCCCTCCTCTGTAAGACAGACCCTTCCTATGCCCCATCCGACCCAATGGCTGGCTCTCATGGTGGAGAAAGTCTGTTAATATCACATTTGTCAACTGTGCAGGCTAATCCTCAGACTCTGAAATCCCAGGGTGGTCCAGGGCTATGTGGCTGGTGTCTGCTTCCAAAGTCCTAATAGGGGACTCAGAGGGCCCTCCCAGGACTCCTAGTTCCAGCACTCCCTGAGTTGTGCCTCTTTCTCAGGCTTCCTGCTAAACCCCAAGTTCCCTGAGAAGGTGGAGGGACGCTTTTCAGCAGCCCCTCTTGTGGACCTCAGCTTGTCACCGCCATCTGGGCTGGACTCCCCCAACGGCAGCAGCTCACTGTCCCCTGAGCGCCCAGGCCACGGGGACCTGCCTCCAGTGCCAACTGCCTCGGTGAGGAGGGGGCTGAGGGGTCTGGAGAGGGGGTCCAAGTGTGCTGGCCCAGTGGGGTGCTGACCGGCTGCCCCCTTCCCCTCTCACTCCAGGACTTCCAGCCACTGCGCTATTTGGACGGCGTCCCCAGCTCCTTCCAGTTCTTCCTGCCTCTGGGCTCTGGGGGTGCCCTGCACCTTCCTGCCTCCTCCTTTCTCAGCCCCCCCAAGGACAAGTGCCTCTCGCCGGAGCTGCCCCTGCCCAAGCAGCTGGTGTGTCGCTGGGCCAAGGTAAATGGGGGCCAGGCAGAGCAGAGGGTGGGGTGGCGAGTGGTGGCCCCACGTGGACTCAGAACTTGCCCCCCCCCACAGTGTAACCAGCTCTTTGAGCTCCTGCAAGACCTGGTGGACCACGTCAATGACTACCACGTCAAGCCTGAGAAGGACGCGGGCTACTGCTGCCACTGGGAGGGCTGTGCCCGCCATGGGCGTGGCTTCAATGCCAGGTGAGGGAGGCCAGCCCGTGGCCTCAGGGAGTGGGTGTGGGGGGCAGTGCAAGAGGGCAGGGGCTGACCTGTGTCCCCTGCGCCCACCCTGGAGCAGGTACAAGATGCTCATCCACATCCGCACACACACCAACGAGAAGCCGCACCGCTGCCCCACCTGCAACAAGAGCTTCTCCCGCCTGGAGAACCTCAAGATCCACAACCGGTCACACACAGGTGAGAGGGTGGGGCTGGTCCAGGAGGGAGGCCCAGCTGTCCTCTGGGCGGGGCTGGGCGGGGAACTCCACCTGGGGCAGTCGGGGAGGCGGCATCTAAGGGACAGGGGCCCATACAGACTGGGCATTTAGGGATCAGGGGCAGCTGGCTCCCTGTGCTTGGCGGTTCCTTTTCCGTTATGACTCGCTCGGGGAGCATTCCCAGTGGGTCAGACACCTGGCATATGCTCAGCATCGTAAGTTTGTGTGATCATTTGACTGGCATGCGTCTCCCCTTCTGGGCTGCGTGCTTGGGGATGGCAGAGACTGGGTCTGCTTTGCTCCACGCTGTACGCTTTGCACGTACTGAGCCAGTGTGGGCGGCAGAAATAGAATGCAAACTGCACGTGTAATTTTAAATCATCTAATTGCTGCATTAAAAAAGGTAAAGAGTAACCAGTGAAATGAACTATCATAATACATTTGATTGAGCCCAATACATCCAAAGCGTTATCTTTCCACTATTTAACAAGCATTAACGAGACTGCAGTTCTTCATCTCATGTGATCGGTGTGCATTTCACACTCAGTTTGGACCAGCCTCATTTTTAGGGCCCAGGGGCCACGCTTGGCACGTGGCTCCACGTGGTAGCAGACGCTTAGTCAATCTGGAGCCAATTTGTGGAAAGAAGACCAAACAAAATTGTAGTCAGCGCTCACTTTGGCCAGGCCCTGCCGGAGGCACTTTATGGAAATGATATAATCTCCATGACCATAGTTCCAACTGCCGGAGTGATTCTCATCACCCCCCAGTTTACAGCCGAGGAACCTGAGGCCCAGAGCCAGGCCGCGCCTGAGCCAGGGTACACGAGACTGGCTTCTCAAGGGCAAGGCCATGGGGGTCAGGCCTCATGCCAGGCACTGGGGGTACACCCGCTCTTGAGAAGCTGTTGGTCTGGGTTTAGGGCCTGGGGGAGGTGGGGCGGTGGGATGGGAGAAGGAAATGGGGCTGGGGGCACCCAGGAGATGGGAAAGTCCCTGACGTGGGCCTACCCCGCAGGCGAGAAGCCCTACGTCTGCCCCTATGAGGGCTGCAGCAAGCGCTACTCCAACTCCAGCGACCGCTTCAAGCACACACGCACCCACTACGTGGACAAGCCCTACTACTGCAAGATGCTCGGCTGCCACAAGCGCTACACAGACCCCAGCTCACTGCGCAAGCACATCAAGGCCCACGGCCACTTTGTGTCTCCCGAGCAGCAGGAGCTGCTGCAGCTGCGCCCACCCCCCAAACCACCCCTGTCCGCCCCTGACGGCGGCCCCTATGTCAATGGGGCCCAGATCATCATCCCCAACCCTGCTGCCCTCTTTGGGGGGCCTGGCCTGCCTGGCCTGCCCCTGCCCCTGGCCCCAGGCCCGCTTGACCTCAGCACGCTGGCCTGTGGCAATGGTGGGGGCAGCGGGGGTGGGGGAGGCATGGGCCCCGGGCTGCCGGGCCCTGTCCTGCCCCTCAACTTGGCCAAGAACCCCCTGCTGCCCTCGCCCTTTGGGGCTGGTGGACTGGGCCTGCCCGTGGTCTCTCTCCTCGCTGGCTCCGCTGGCGGCAAGGCTGAGGGGGAGAAGGGGCGTGGGTCGGGGCCGGCAAGGGTCCTGGGCATGGAGGGCCGCAAGACACCCCTTGAAAGGACTGAGAGCGGCCGCCCCCGGCCCAGCCCCGACGGACTGCCCCTGCTCCCGGGCACTGTGCTCGACCTGTCCACTGGTGTCAACTCAGCTGCCAGCAGCCCTGAGGCACTCGCTCCAGGCTGGGTGGTCATCCCCCCTGGCTCCGTGCTGCTCAAACCGGCTGTGGTGAACTGAGCCTGCCCAGGACAGCAGCTCCGGGCCCTACCCCCTGACGAACAGAACTCTTCTGCGAAATAGCAATAATGTTCTCCTGCCCACAGGGCCCAACAGGCTGGGCAACAGGGATGGTGCTAGGTGGGCTTCCCAGGCTCCCGAGTGAGGACCTGGGCCTGCCGTCCAGGGAGCTGTGCTCCTGGGTGGGTGCTAAGGGCTCACTGACCGGTGGCTCTCCTGTGCCTATGGCTGTCAGGACCTCCACTAACCCACAGTGTCCCTCAGTTCCCCACCTTGGAACTCCCTGGCTTCCCCATCCAGGGCTGACCCTGGCAGGCTGTTGCTTCCCTGCCCTTCCACTTGCTAGCCCCCGGGACAGGCAGAGGAGTGCTGTGGGGCGTGCCCCCAGCCCTTTTGTGACCTGAGACAGCTAGCCTCAGACCACCCTGCTCCCAGGCTCCAGGACCCCTTTCCCTCTGACCCATCCTCTGGAGGGAGAGCAAGACAGACGCAGGCCGCGGCAAAGCCACAGAAAGAGGCCGTTGTTGCCCCTACCCACCCCTGACAAGGTGCCTCCAGCTTGGAAGGGAGGCCCGCTCTGCCGCTGTTACTTGTTCCCACCCTAACCTGACTCAGCCTCTGGGTCAGCCCCATTTCTATCCAAAGGGGACACACAATGACCATCTTACCTGCCCCCTCTGCCTCTGGGGCCTCCACCCTTAGCCTTTCAGGGAACCCTGGGAGGGTGGGAAGGGTGGGGAGGGACAGCAGTGGTGGCTCTCAGTGAATCCAGTCTCTGGCCCAGCCGCTGCTCAGGGAACAGGTGGGGCCGGGCCGAGCCTGTGCTCTGAGCTCCGTTTTCCTCATCCCCACCCTGGCTGGGCCTGGCCTGGGGCAAGGCCACCCTGCAGAGAGGGCTAGCGCCTGTGTCAGATCTTCAGGAGTCCTGGGAGGTGGAGGCTGATGGGGAAGACCCCAGGCTGGGACGGGGATCCTGTTCTGGGCACAGGGTGGGGGTTGCTGAGGGGAGGGCAGGCTCCAGGCCCATCCTGTATAAGGGAGCCTCTGGGGGCTGTGGACAAAGGCTGGCCACAGGCAGGCAGCCCTGCAGCTGGGAAGGGGAGGCTAGAGGGAGGAGCCTGGGCCTGTGCCCCAGTTGCTTCCTTCTGCTTTTCCCAGCAGAGCCCTGTCCTAGAAGCACCCTGCTTGGTTCCCACAGCCTGCCTGGCTCCCCCAGGGTCTGTGCTATTCAGAAGGCCTGTGGCTGAGCTGGAATAAGCTCAGCATGCTGGGGACCTATGTGCCCACTGCCCAGACTGAGGAATCTGGCTGCCCCTTCCCTAAGGTAGCTTGTGGTTTGGGAAGCACTGGCCGGCAGTTGGGGCTCTGCTGCTTGTGCTGCTTTGCCCCTGAGCTGCAGGGTGACCAGAGCCCTCCACTCCCCCTTTAGAACAAGGGATCTGATGGGACTGTGGGGGTCCCCGGTACCCTGCTGTTCCACCAAGCAGCTCTGTTGACCCTATCCCCTCCTGGACTGCCCTTCTGTCCCAGAAGGGTTACCCTGACCTGGCCCTCCTGCTGCTGGGCTCAGGACCCCAGCCATCAACAGGGCTGGCAGTGCTGGCTCTGCCCCTCCAAGGGGCTGTGAGCAAAGGAAGAGGGAGCTGGTCTCTTTTCTTCGGGCCCCTCCCCAGCCCCAGAACCCTCCTCCCCGCCAGTGAAAGGCTGTAGGCCTTAAGTAGCTGGCCGGGTTCATGGCTTTGAGACTAGAGCCCAGGAGCAGAGGAATGGGGCACTGGAAGGCTAACCTTAGCTCAGCATGTGATACGGTGATAGACCAGGCTTTAAAGGGCCAGTGTACTTCTTGTTGTTGTCGGTTTGTTGTTGCACATTCCAAGATATCAGTATTTTAACAGGTTCTAAGTGCCTTTCTATTGTAGCTTATGATTTTCCTCCTCTTGGCTCCATTGCTGTTAGCATAGAGTTTTAAAAAAGAGATAAGCTAATGACTATAACAATATATTCCTCCAGGTGAGAGAGGAAGTTTATAAAGAAACAATAAAAGTGAGTTGCAAAGATGGTTTCTGTGCCTTGGACATGCCTAACACAAACGACCCCGGCCCCTGCCCAGGTTCGGGCTCCCTGCCTCACAGATTGCAGCTCCCAGAAGCCCTGTTCTGGGGCTTCGTCCCTGGCCCTGCTGCATGGGTCCTAGAGCTGGGACCTTGGCTCAGCCCCGGGCCCTGCTCCCCTACCCGACAGGCAGTCAAACAAGAGGCTGACGAAAGCTATCCTTCCACTAAGAGCATGCTACATTCTACCCACAGAAGACAGATGCTCAATTCACGCTTGGCCCAGGAAGAGATGGATGGGCCTGTGGCAGAACTTTGGGGCCCAAAGGCCCCTTCACTTGGTGGTGAGAGCAGGGGCCAATTTGAGGATTGTGACCCAAAGCTGAAGGTTGGCAGGATGCCACAAGAGGGTGACAAAGTGCTGGTGCTATGCCAGGTCAGCCCCTCACCAGCCTGGTAGAGTCCTGTCCCTGCTGGGCTATTGGAGGTGGGTTGCAGAGGAAACATACTTGGTGCTTCTCTTGGGGCGTACACAGCCCACAGCTGGCAGGAATGACCTGCCTTCTGGAACGTGGATGCGTACACAAGAGCTACAGAAAAGACATTTATTCCCAAGCTATAAATTAGAGGTGGGTGGGGTGGGGTGGAGAGGACTTGAATGGTCACGTTTTGGGCTTCTGTCTTTCCTCTCTGTCCTCCTGGGCCTGGATGCTGAGTTCTTTGTCAAGGCGCTCCTTCGCTCGGACCACCTGGGAGAGGGGGTTATAAATGACGAGGCTGGACTGTAAGCCTCTTCCCCTTCCAGGGTCCACGCCAGGCTGCACTCCCCAGGGGACTGCATGCCGCTCTCCAGTCTGAGGCAACAGCAGTAAAATACAGATGCCTCCTGGATGTGGAAAGGAGTGGCCCAGGGGCCAGTATCTCCTTCACAGGAAGAGACAGCTCAGAGCTGCCAGGAATGGGCTTCCTGACTTCCAGGAGCTGAGAGCTGGCTCTAGCACACCACCAGCTAATGGTTCTGTTCTTTCATGGTCCTGGCTCCTGGAAAAGCCACTGTCCAGGGTCACAGTCGGGCAGGGCCCAGACAGATAGGGCCTGGCAGAGGCAGCTGTCGTTGAGGCTGAGGTTATCAGGGGAAGACCTGGCACACCTTTCTAACTGCCTGGAAATGAGGGACCCCCAACAGAAGAAAAGAGGTCCATGGTTTAAGCTCTTCCCAGAATCAACTCACCTTTGACTGCAGGTAGAAGGAGCCACCCACAGATTTATCGTTCACCTTAAATAAATGCTCGTAGTTCTGCAGAGGAAAGGAGGTGGGGTGAGAGGTGTGCAGTCTCCTAACTACGGAAACAGGGTGGAAGCTAAAAGATGATGAAGGAAAGCTGAAGGCTCCCACCCCACCACCCTGTGCCCCATGCTGTGAGGGGCAGGGGGCTGGACAGGTGCCCACAGAGGGAGGGTTTGTCAGTTACCATCAACGTTCCTGTCTCTGCTTCTACCTTAAAAATTAACAAGTGACTGTCACTCTCACCCAGCTGGAGTCCAAACTTGCTGCAGCCAGAGCTCCACCCTCTGCCCGGTCTCCCTTAACTTGCCCCGGCCCCGGTGGCCGGCCCCCCACCCCCGCACTCCCCTTGGCCAAAGGCGAGGCACCTTCTGGATCTCCTCTGGGCTCAGTTTGGAGATATTGAGGATCTGCTGTGCCTCCTGAAGGCTGAGGCCGGAGAGATTGGATGCGGCTGCAGACTGGTGTCCGGCGCGTCCCCGGGCGTCAGCTGCTGCCCGGCTGGCTGTGTGGATATGCTGGTGAGCGCTTGACCTTCCCTAGGTGGCCAGTGTCTCTTCTCTAGGGGCAGTGAAGTGAGGACAGACATGCCCCCCTGGAGGATAAGGGCAGGCTCTGGCCATCACACTGCTGGGCCCCCTACCTAGACTGTGGATGACCCAGTCCCTCCTTCCCTCATCCCTGGGGTAAAGCAAACTGGGGAGCTTTAAGCTGCTCTGGGGACCAGAGGGTCCCTCTGCAGGCAGAGGCAGGCAGCAACAACTCTACGAGGACCTGGCTACCCACTGTTACCTAAGCTGCCTGAGCTTTTGGCCATGGGGACCTCTGCCCTATGAATGACCTTAGAATCAGGAACCAGTAGCTGTTTTCTGAAAGGGCCAGATAGTAAAGATTTTAGACCAAATGGTTTCTGCCACCAAAGCAGCCACACAATATGTAAACAAAGGGTGTGGCTACATTCCAATAAAACTTTATTCACAAAAAGTAGGGGCCAAGCAGTCCAATTTGCCAACCCCTGCCCTGGATACTCCTTATAACCAGGTTTCACTGAAGATAAACATGGGGGCAAGGGAAACAACTTCTATCTTACATGGGAATTTCCCTAAGTCCAGCACTGCCCCCCACCATGGGAAAGTGCCCCAGGTCACCTAGCGCCCAGAACCCCACCTGCAGAGGGATCCCTGTATTTCCAACCTCGCCAGCCCATAACTAGAGGGAAGTCTGACCTGGGCAGGGACTCCTGACCCAGGGGGAGACAGGGGCCCCAGCTTACCTGCAAACTCCTGCCGCAGGGCCCGGGCGAAGGCCCTGCCCACCACCTGCACCCCCATCACAATGATCTGGGCCAGGTACTTGGCCTGGGGGCAAAGCAGGCATTTGGTTAGTGGGCCACATTCCTGGGACCCCCGCGCAGACACACAGACGGGCTGCAAATGGCTGCTGAGCAGCAAGGCTGCAGGAAGGCTGAGGGAATTATGCACAGCAGCAGAAACAAGCCACTTTGCACCAAATTACCCTGATAAAAAGCTTTGGCTTTGGATGGTTTCAGAATGGTCTCCTGGGATGACAGGCCAAAGGGCAAATCCTGATAGAATCCCCAGAGGCAGGCAAAGAGGCACCAAGGCCAAGTGGCCTGCAGGGGACAGAGGCCACTGGCTTTAAAAAGAAGGGCTTTGGCCTGAAAGCCAGCACCCCAGCCCTCTCCCAGTTCAGCCACTAACTCCCTCTGTGACCCTGGACTGATGATCGCTCTTCTTCTCCCACTGCACAGGTGGGAAACTAAGACCCATTCAAATTCTTCTAATACCATTAGAATCCTATGATTTTGAGTTCATTCCAGTCAACACCACAGAAGGTCACCATGGGTCGATTTATAGCAAAGCATCCTCTACCTTCAAGGAACCAAAAGCCCACTGGGAGAGTAGTTAGACAAATGCACAAAGGACCAGATGATAAGGCAGAGCAGGGCTAGTTCATTTGTTCATCCGTTGGTCCATTCATTCATTCAACTCTGCTCTCTGCACAGCACTTGGAGTACAAAGTTCCCCAGAGCATGGTCTCTGCCTTAAGCACACACTGATCGACCTGGCCTGGCAGGGCATGCCCCACGATCCTGGAGAGCCAGTTTCACACCTCTTGGACTGCAAATTCAGTGTGCTACTGAAGCACACAGGGATTAAGAAGTGAACAGGGGCTTGAGAAATCAACAGAGAGAAAAATCAGGGACGAAAGGGAGGTTCTGGAAGAAGACGGTATCTCTATGGGGCTGCATTTCAAAGGGCAGGTGGAATCAGGATGGGAATATCAAGGTGTTCCAGGCAGAGGGACAAGGGTGGGCCAAGATGGGAGGAAAGAAAGAGTAAGGGATGTCCTGGAATATCCCTTAGTCTGGGCTGCACAGAGCTCAGGGAACTTGTGAAGGAGTCAAACATCAGCCCAGGAAGGTGGGTGAGGAGGGAAAATGTGCAGACCTTATCGTGAATGAAGACAGGACAGAATGAATTAAAATGATCACATGATTGTGAGGCTGTAAAAATGTGGGTACATAGAAAACCTGGGTAGGATGCTTCCCTGTAGGCTCCCAGTGCTCTAGCAGGTTGTTCAGTCATGCCCCTTTCATCTCTACACTGTTCTGCAGTTCAATTTTCTACCAGTCAACAAGCATCACCTGAGTCTGGGTGCCAGGCACTGTGCCACTGAATCCAGATGATCTGAGACTCTGAGTGCAAAGGGGTTAAGTGACCAGTCTCACAGCAAATCCAGGGGCATTTGGACTGGAAGCCTCAAGCTGGCACCATGAGCCACGGTGTCCCCAGGCTGCAAAGATCCTGGACTGTGGAGGTGGAGGCCAACCAACCCAACATGCACCAGGGACTGAACATCAAAGCCAGAGAGAAGCTCACCAACCAGACTCGTGTGGAAAGACAGAAAGATGGCTACCCAGACTCCCAGACTGCCCTTGTATTGCCCCCAAACAACCTGCGGCTCTACTGGTGGGGCTTGGATTCCAGGCTTTAGGGAGAATTTATAAATGGAAGTGGCTTTGTATTTCACAAGTAGGGGGTCAATTTCCTAAGCCTTATATTTCACACCAGAAAACAAAAGCCCAGTTAAGACCTCCTCCTATGCTCCTGTGATCAAAGGCTACGACTGCAGCAAGCTGGGCTGCAGGCGTAAAGAGAAATAACAGATGCACTTGCCTAAAGCTGCTACAGGGCAGGAGAGGCTCAGGGATGGACAGCTGGCAGAGAGACTGCCAGACCAGGAGACTTCCTCCCACAGCCTCCCCACCTCTGTGGCCACACACACCATGCACAGCCTTGTCACACTGCTCCGTGATGACCTGTTTTTTACTTTTCTGCTGAGGTTAGTGACTGTTGCTACGTTATGAACTTAAGAGCTGAGCTTGCACCTACAGCGCTCCCCAAACCATCCCCCTCCAGGCTTCAAACCTAAGGAGCAATGGAGCCCCAATGGCTCCCAAATGTCCAGAGCCCCGTGGCTAGGGGAGGCCCTTCCAGAAGGTAGCAGGTGTGGTGTCCACGGTAAGCACTCGGCTCACCGCCTGTTTCCTTCAACAAAACTTGACAATGGCCAGGCACCATGGAGTTCCAAAGCATCTTCCAATGCACCAGCTCATTGGCCAGAGACCTCAGACCCTTCTACAGGGAAGTCTACAACAAGCTGGCTACAACCCCAAGAAACAGCATGGGAGAGGAGCAAGAATGTTGTTCTGGAGTTGGACCGACTGGGAGTGGCATCCCAGCTTAGCTTCTTGTTAGCTGTGTGGCCCTGGACAAGTCATACTCAAACTCTCTGAACCTCGGTTTTCTCCTCTGCTTCTGCACGAGAAGCTGCTCGGTGCTTAAGGGTCTAGAGACCAGGCATTGCACCCTGAGCACCAGCTGCAGGTCAGGCCTCTGCTCAGAGCTGAGATGCCTGTGGGGAGCAGGGCTTAGCCAGCTACAGCCAAGCCTGATGCCTGGAGACCCCCAGCTGAAGCCTCTTGCAGAAAGCCCCCTGAAACCCAGGCCCAAAGGCCCCCAGTAAGAGCAACCAGCTGACACAGCATCAAACTTCAAGCCAAGCTGAGGGTCAAGAAGCAGAGGTCAGTGCCACAGGACTCTACCCTGGGCCCAAAGAGGACGGCACAATTGCTTTCTCATCTGGGAGTTACATGGACCTGGGCTTGCTGCCAGAAACTTCCATGTAGTCAAATGAAGGCTCAAGGTCCTGCTACTGGAGCCAAGGACAGTGTGGGGCAGTGGGACTCAGCAATGTGGTTTACCCTGCATCAAGCCTGTTCAGAAAGGACCCCAGCTTTCACAGGTTGCCATGCAATGCTCCCTTCAGCACATTGTTCCTGGCCCTCAGGGGGTGAGCAGGGTCCACCTCTGAGAATCACCCTCTTCTGGAGGACACAATGAGCTAGGAAGAGTGCTCTTTCCCCCAGGGCTCTGGAACACAGCTGCTGGCACCACAACCAGTCTGGAACACAACTAGCCTGGAAGGAGGTGAGGACAACTCACTTCTGCCAACGGGTTCCCACACCCACAGTAAATGCTTAACACATACTTATCGAATGCAACCGTCCAGGATTCAGCCAGGTCAACGCCAGCTTCGCTTTGGCCAGAGTTGGAATCTTATAAGCTCTATGGCTCAGGATAGAGTTTCCAAAAGCCCCTGCCCCCTCTGCCAAAGCAGGGCTCTAGCTACAGCCCTCACCGCCACCACCCCACTGCCCACAATACTGTGTGACCTTAGATGAGTTATTTAAGCTCTGAGTTTCAGGCTCAGTCTTGTAAAATGGGGGCATGGCAGTACCTGGTTCATAAGAACTAAATGAAGAATCCACAAAAAGTCCAAGGCTTGGCACCTATACGCTGTCAAGAAGTGTAAGCTATGAATATTTTCTTTATGACTGCTCATTAAGGAATGGGATGTAAAGTAATCAGCTTCTTCAAACAAGCTGGATCAGAATCGTGTGGGGACCTTATAAATATACAAAGAATCCTTAGACATAGAGCTAGAGAACCTGTATTTTTATAGGTTCCTGGGGTATGCCAAGATGGCCAGTGAGGTTCGGGCCCATGCACAGGTCGTAGGTGCCAACAATACACTGCAGTAGGCGCCCACGGGGTACTGCTGTACAGATGTTCAGTTTTCAGCCTCACTCGGCTAGATTTAAGTGCCCATTCTGCCCCATTCTGTCAACTTTCAAACAGTGACCTTGCGGAGGCAAAGCTCCGAGACAGAGTGGGTGCTCGCTCGTCTTTGGCTGCCCGCGGCGGCTCGTACAGGGACTGGTACACGCGGCGCACACGCGCGACCGTCTTTGCCTGGTATTTCCGACCAGCCAGATCGGCCCTGCCTTCAAGCCAGGCAGCCTTCCCTGCCCCGCGTGCCGCCCCCGCCGGCCTCGGTCTCCGGGTGCCGCGCAATGGGGCCCCATTTCCCGCCCGACGGCGCAGGGGCCCACGACTCGCGCACCCCGGCCCGGAGCTCGCCGCCCCCTTCCCTAGACAGCACCCGCCTCAGACCTCACCATGGCGGCCGCTCCGCCTCGGAGACCCCCACGCGGGCTCCGCTTCCGTGGCCCCGCGACCCGGCTGAAGGGCAGGCGGTGGGTCAGAGGTCAAAGGCAGCTGCGGAGAGCGCGTGCGCGAGACCGCTCCGGGCATGCGCACTGCGTCGGCCCTGGGGGGCGGGGCGCCGGCTGTGACGCAGAGTGCGGGGCGTATCGCGGACTCTGCCGGCGGGCGGGGGACCGCAGGTTGGTGTCCAGGACCGCCTGGTAGTGGCGCCTAGTCCCGGGAGGACAAGGAGCAGCTGGTTGAAAGGTGAGGCAGTTTCCTCTCCTCACTGACCATTAGCAGTGCCTCCCCATTCTCCCCTCCCCAGCCTGGGCAACCACTGATCTAGGTTCTGCCTCTGTGGATTTGCATTTTCTGCACATTTCATGTAAATGGGATCATACAGCATGTGGGCTTTTGTGTCTGGCTTATTTCACCGTTTTCAAGGTTAAGGCACTTTGCAGCCTGTATCAGAACTTCCTTTTCACGGCTGAGCGACATTCCACTGTATGGCTGGACATTTGTTTCCCCATTCATCTGTGGGACACTTGGGTTCTATTCACCTTCCCATGAATAACCCTGCTATGAACACTGGTAGTTAGGTTCAGGTGTCAACTTGGCCAGGCGATGGTGCCTAGTTCTACCGCTGTGGACATGAGTCAATGGCATGTGAACCTCATCTGTTGCTGATTACATCTGCAGTCGGCTAGGAGGGCTGCCTGCCGCAATGAATGATGTTTGATTTAATTGGCTGGTGCTTAATTGAGAGAGCTCAATACCTCATCTCAGCACTCACAGCTCAGCCCAGGCCTGTGGACATGCAGAAAGGAATCACCCCGGGGAAAGTTGTTGGAACTCAGAGGCCTGGTGAGAAGGCCAGCAGAGACCACCCTGTGCCTTTCCACATAAGGAACCTCAGATGAAAGTTAGCGGCCTTTCGTCTGAAGAACCACACGTTTTTAACGAAACAAATCCCCTTCTATTAAAAGCCAATCCATCTCTGGTGTGTTACATTCCGGCAGTTGGCAAACTAGAACAAACACTGGTGGGCATATATCTGTTTTGAGTCTTTGCTTTCCGTTCTTTGGGGAATATACCTAAGAGTAGAATTGCTGGATCGTATAGTAATTGTGTTTTCAGGAATTCATGTCTATTGTTTATTATCTGCTTTTTCCCACTAGAATGCGAATTTGGAGGGCGGGGGCCGGATTTTCGCCTCTTTTCTTCACCTTGGAACACCTGGAAGCCTTGGACCATGCTCCAGGCCTCTGCCCACCCTTCCTGTCCTGCAATCTCCAAATGCTTTTTTCATTTTGTACCCATGCCGTCCTTCCTTTTGTCTGAAAGGACTCTTGGCTCTCTCCGTGGCTGGCTGTTTCTCAGCCTATCAGCTCTTTGTCTCAACTTATGTCACCTTCTCAAACACCTGAATGCGCTGCTTACCCCTGCATCCAAGCCACTCACTCCTTTTCTTCTTTACAGCTCTCTGCACACTTGCCAGCTACTCGCTTGTTTTCGTGGCTCGTTCTGGTAGGCTATAACAAGTTCTTAAAAGACTTTGTCTCTCCTATTCACTGCCAGCCTCTGCCACAGCATGTACCCATGTGCAGAAAGAATAAATAAGCTCCCAAGTGGGCTGAAAAGGCCTTAGGAGCAACGTGAGGCATGCGCACAAGGTGGGGCGCTGAGGGCCAAACAGCCCTCACCCAGTTTCCTGCCCCATTCCCCTGTCCAGATGGCACAGAAGCCAAAGCAGCACAAGAGGTGGCCAGCTGAGAAAGTTTAATTGCCAGAAACATCGGGGCACGTGCAGGCCCATCCCTGCGGGGTTCCCCACCTCCGTGGGCCATGTGCCCTGTGATGCCCCCTTCTCCTGGCTTCTGGCCTGGGTTGCAGGACCGGCCAGTCCCAAGCCACTGAGGTTGGTGCTGCTCCAAAGGGCCCGGTGGGGGGCTGGCCCCCAGGCCCTTGACGGAATTGGGGCAGCAGGCAAGAATGGCTGGCAGGTAGTACAGACAGTGCTGGGTAAGGCCACCCAGGCCAGTGGAAAGGACAGGGGAGACAGGCCTGGGCCAGCCCAGGGACATGCTGACCGACCCTGCCCCATGGCCCTGGCTCCCCATGCGAGTGGACAGCCATGGAGGAGCAGCTGGCCCTGACCGCGAAACCATGGAAGTGCCCAAGGCCCAGTGGGTGCCAGGCTTCTGGGGGTGAGGCAGGCCAGGGCCCAAGAGGTGGCATCTGGTTGGAGGATGAGGTGCGAGATGTGCAGAGGGCACAGGGCGGTTCCGGAGGGGGCTGCAGGCCAGGCCACAGGGGAATGGCAGGCAGGCTAGTCCTGGGGAGATAAACCAGGGCATGCAGTGGGGGGAGCCGGGAGGGTGTGGGGGAGGCGGGGGGGAGGGGAGGGGGATGTCGGGCCATGTGTCCACTCACCCACTCGTCCTCGTCCACACCTTCAAAGGAGTCCTGCGGAAGCGGGTCCTCACGGTTGCCCAGCTTGGCCACCATGGCGTTGAGCAGCTGGGGGAGGGGCGCACAGGGTAGGGGAAGGGCTGATGGGATGCTACTGCCCCCAGGCCTCAGGGCCTGCAGCTTACCCCACAGGGATAAGGTTAGGAGAACAGCCGTTTTGGTAAGCACCCTGGCAAAGCTGATGGGTTTTCATTGAAAACCAGAGATGGCGGGAGGCAGAGACACAGAGCCATCCCCAAAGGCGTGGGTTCAAGACCTCTGGCTTCATTGGGGTTGGAAATGGGGAGGGTCTCCCAAGCCCCCGGCTGAGGGGAGTGGCAGGTGGCAGCCCTGCCCCAGGCCAGGAGTGGGGGAGGCTGGAGAGCCGAGGGGTGATCACTAGGGACCCTGGGCTCCCCTCTACGCTGCCAGCCGAGCCCCACACTTACCTCCTCCTTCTTCTGCTGGTCCGACTTCTCTTCCAGGAAGAGCGCTAAGGATGGGGCCCGCCGGGCGGGGGCCTCGCGGGGGGCCTGGCTCACTGTGGTAGGGCAAGGCGAGACATCAGCAGGGCCCCTGCGTGGGGTAAGGGGGCTTCCTGCCCAAGCTCTTGGTGTCAGCCCCCAGGGGATTCTGTGGCAGAGACCCAAGGGGCAGCACCGACAGCAAGTGGACCCTGCTGTGGGCCTGCTGTGGGCCCCTGATTGTGTGTGTCCGTGCTGTGAGCACACGCGCGTGTATCTACACTGGGGGGATGTGATGGAAGTTCCAGGGGCTCAGAGGGTGAGTCAGGTGCCAGAAGCTTCTGCGTGCTGGCAGGGCCAGAGGGGTGGACTTGGGCCTGCTGCCTCCCCTTTCCACCCCCCATGGACCCCCTGCTCCCCACCCCCAGCCTCTCATCCCACCTGGGGTCATGCCGGGAGGCTGCAGGTCAAGGAGCCGGGGCTGCCCGTTGGCGCCCCCGAACCAGGCCTCAGCGCTGAGCACCGGCTCCCAGCTCACGGCTGTGGCTGGGAACATGTCATCCTGGAAGAACTCTTTCTGCAGAGAGGGGGGAGAGGGCCGTCCTGACGCAGCACCTAGGGGCCCAGAGCACACAGCCCCTACTAGGCCAGGACGGTGGGGAGAGCTGGGAGCTGCAGAATCTCAGCAGGATAAACAACAGCTCTGACGAGCACTGAGTGGGGAGGTTTGGGGACAAGGCCAGACAAGGCCCAAAGTCCCTGCACGGCCCGGGGAAGGGGGCTGTGCGTGGGACCCCTTGGCCCCCAACCTCACCCTGACTCGGGGCAGCCGGAAAGCGACAGGCTCCAGGGAGTTCTGGCGGAGCCGGAGACATCGGGCAAACTCTACTTCCCTCACGTCACACTCAGTCTTGGGCAGGAGAATGAAGCCCTGAGGAGAGGCAGGTGGTCAGAGCCAGAGCCCTGCTTTGAAGCATGCGCCCGTTTCTGTGGTGTAAACACTTCCAGCATGGCCGGTTTCAGTCACCCAGGAGCCTGCCTGAGTGCAAAGCTGGGGAAAGCTGTGCAGCGCATGTACGCGACCGCAACTGGTAAACAGTAAAATCTGATTAGATGACTGGGAACCAATAAACTTTGATTATTGCCTTCGTTTCTAATATAACTCAATTAATTGTAAGTTTATATGAGTTACTTGATATAATTTAGTAATTAATAATGGTTGAGTTTTAACAACCAGCTTGCAAAATTCCTGGAAACTTCACAACCAGTTCTGGCGGACGCACTTCCCCAAACAGCCACGAGAGGGCGAGGGAGCGCTGCAGTCCAGCCAAGGGACCCCAGTCCTGGGAGAGGGCTGGGTGATCGGCAGCAGGCTGGGTGCCCGGGAATGGGCTGGGTGCCCAGGAGAGATGGGGTGCCAAAGGGCCCATGTGGGCTCACCTTGTGGGGGTCTGGCGACGTGAAGCTGTTGCACTCCAGGAAGAAAGGGGCCTCAGGGAGCAGCTCGTACAGGAACACGCGGGTGTCACCCTGGTGGGGCAGAGGATGGATGAAGCGACAGTGCAGTGGGCCCCCCCGCCTCCCTCCCCCCTCTCACCTGCCCACCACCCTCCCCCGGCCCAGCCCAGCCCACCTTGCCCGTGAGCAGCACCACGCCAGTGTCGGGGTCGTAGCTGGGCAGCAGGGTCGAGGGGGCCACGTCGAGGCCCAGCACAGCCAGGGGGCCAGTGGCCAGGGCCTCGGCCGTGTACAGGAGCAGCTGGCGCTCGCTTCGGCTGCAGGGGTGGGGGATTGGGAGCAGAGGCAGGTCCTTGGAGCTGGAAGTGCCTGGGGCAGGGCAAAGACTCCAAGAAGGGCCCCAGGGCTGGGAGAGGCCTCCCCTACTCTCAGAGCTACTGGCCCAGTGCAGCAGCAAACCAACTAGCCGTCTTGCCTCTGGCCCCTCTTCCCTGGCTGCTGCCCCCTCTACTGTACTCACATCCTCCTCCGCACGCTCCTGGCCCAAGGACCCATCTCCTAAGTCTGGTCTCTGAGGCCCCACTTGGCCTTCCTGGACTTTTCTCACCTTACCCTGCTCAAATGCCCTCTCCTCCAGGTGTCTGATTCTTACCTGCTTTTGGCACAGCCCAGAAGACACCACCACCAGGCAGCCTTCCCTGATTCCTCCTCAGAAATGCCCAGTACTAACCTTCCAGTCCTCTCCAGTCGGCCTGCTGTTTCCTGCACCTCACTTGATTCCTCACGAGGCCATCTCCTCGATCTCATCCCTCTGGGTTTCCAGTGACCTCCCTCTCCATCCCTGCCTCCCTCCCACCCACCCATCCATCCATCCATCACCCATCCCTCCTGCCCGCCCTCCCGTCCTCCCTCCTACCAGCCATCTATCCATCTATTCATTCATTCATCACCCATCCTTCGTCCATCCATCCACCCACCCACCCATTTTGTTTGCCCATCTTATCCATTATCAATCCTCCCCATCATCCACCCATCCGTCCTTGTCTGTCTGTTCACCCATCGAAGCCTCATCTATCCATTCATCCAAAAAGCGAGGTGGGGATAGTTTCTGCAAAAGTGTGTTTGGGGAAAGGGGACGCAGGTGGCTGCTGAAGCTGAGGGATGGGGACAGCGGGCTCTGAGCCCTCACCTGTCAAAGCCAGACACCAGCAGGCAGTGACCATCACACACCCAGACAACCCGGGCTCCACGGGCCCCCTCCGGCCCTGGACCTTCCTGTTGGGATACAGCGTGTGAGGCCCAGTGGGGCCCCAGCCAGGCCAGACAGCACCCCCCCAGCCCACGCTCACTCACCTGCAGGGACTCAGGGCCACTCCGGGGCTCATAGATCCGCACACGTCCGTCCTTGCAGACAGT
>PVIY010028838.1:0-32648 GCA_004026745.1 Myrmecophaga tridactyla | reverse complement strand
CCAATCATTTCTTCTACTTCTCTTTTTATAAAGTGAAAGAACAAACCCTTCATGATTTTCCCTTTGGAAAATCCCAAAGATAATTTGAGGTCTAAATGATAAGACATCATTTAGGGTTTGATCTTAGAAAGGCAAAATGTTAAAATTTGTCTGGTTAGCACATTTTGTTAAGTAAGAAAATGAGTCGCTGTGAAACAGTATTTGGTTCCCTATTCAATCAAAGTGACAGTAAAAGATTTTCAAAATAAATAGAATTTAACATGATTGTATAAAAAAAAACTTAGTTCTTTTAAAAATGAGAAGTTTTGTTATCTAAAACAACAAAGCATGATGCAGTCAATATAAATATCAATAAGACTACTGTTCTGGTAAAATATAGAGTGCACCTTCTAGGCCCATCACACACGTGGTTAAGAAAAACATTTGATAATGTCACACTAAGAGCAAGACAATAATCCAAGGAAACTTTGTCAGTTTAACAGAGAAAAAAAAATTCTAATTTTGTATGAAGATACAGTCTGATAAGAAAACTCTTAAAAATCTTGTAATTCTATCAAATTTTAGCCAACCTTGACCATGACAGACAAAATTCCTTTTCCACAAACCTTCTACAACTTTCAATACCCATTCAGTTTTTGTCCTGCATATTCCTGTTTCTCATTCTGCAGCAACCCATCATTTTACTTCAAGACAGAAAAAACAGGTCATGCATATGTTACATATGTTATCCAGAAAGATCCTAAAAGATCCTACAAAACACAATTATTCTTAAAGTTTGTCCGAATGATAACTCAAATTGGTTAAGCAAACACTTATATTTTTCATCATTTTAAAGATCTAACAGATGTAATGATAGCTTATTTGATCAATAAACCTATATACATTTAGGAAGAAAATACCCAAGTGGAATAAAATTGTGCTTGTACTGTACTTAATATTGGTAACAGAAGATACAGCTTTTTAAAATTTAACTATCAAAATTAACCTAGTGCAGTTTACCAAAGGCTAATCTGAATTATGTGAACTTGAATTAAAAAAAAATTGGGGTTTAGTTCTAAGAATACTCCTTCCTCATTGGAACTGTTAGAAGTTGCTTCATTCTTTTTTACAACTTTGCTTTAGGACTTTAGCAGTATTATTTTACATATAAGCACTTATTTATCCACAGGCCAATTTGAACAGAATACTTTTAAGGAATTTTGTAAGTTAATTTGGTAAACCATCTGGAGATAGGAAGATAGCATACATCAAACATAAAGACAGACACAAATAAAGAGCTGAGAGCTTCAATTTAAAATTTTGAAGCCTTAAGTCAGACAAAAATAAAACATAGAAATACAAAACTCACTGTTTGTGTAAGCTATTTTAGTCTCATAATTCCTCGGTAGACTCTGAGTACCTATTAAAATGGGCCTCCCATTCGCCCTGCTCGAGGGCCCCTCCGAGGTGAGGAGATGTGTCTCACTGGAAAGTCCCCCACGATGACCCTCGCAACTCGAGTTGTATTTGGTGGGATTTTGTATTTGGTAAATAGGCACGGCTCCCGGCCCCTTAACTTATGACATGGAATATGCTGGGGTGCCACAGGGTAGAGAAGCAATGTTTTCGGGTTCAAAGATCCCATCTGTATCCTTTCACCTCTTAACTTGTGCACAGGACAAAGAAAGCAGCACAGCAAAAATGAAACTGTGGCCCAAATGAAAGGCTAAGAACTCAAACTCAAGATTTAAGGCTTCTCATCAATTAGACTGACCCGCTAACCTTTCAACTAAAAGCTAGTGAGGTCACAGAGTGCGGACACAAGAGGAGAGGAGCTGGGGTCTGAGAAGGACGTGCCACGGCCTGCAGATGGCAGGAAGGACACGGTGCTCAGATGGCCGGTGGCATCTTCGCTGTCCCCAGAACCATCGGCAGTTGCCTTTGGGTCCTTGTTACCAAAATTGAGGAGAAAGAGTTTACAGGCAATTTAGGATTTCATTCAGGAAGTAGAGGAGCCATGCTGATGGTGTGGGAAGGGATGCTCGGAGCCGGCAGCCGGGGAGGCAGCAAGGAGAGGCTCTGGCTGCTGATGCCCCGTCCTGGCTTACGTTGGGGGCCTTACCAAGTGGGGAGCAGGGGAGGCTCAGGAAGGAGAGTCAGCTGGTGGGAATGGGTGCCCTTTAATTTGATTTTCTCGGTTATCCTGACCCTACTAGATTGTATTTATCTGAGACCAAAAGTATGTCTCCTAACTCCTCAAAGGGAGTGATGTGTTCTCTTCTCTCCCCAGTGGCATAAAAATCTCATTAGAAAAAAACATCCCCAGGAGGTTAAATATGCTCATTTTTATTTTTCATTCTTTCTGACTTAACCTGGCCCCCAATTTAACATTAATGAGCCCAGCACCCCACTTCACCCTGCCTCAAGTGTTTGTCCTGAGTTTGGAGAAGGCAACAATGAAAGGGATCCGAGAGGGAAACTGAGACCTGTGAGCAGCCCAAGAGAGCCCGAATTAGCCCCATTACTTCTGTGAGGGGGAGAAAAGGAGTAAACTTCAGCTCTTTAGTCAATTTAAAACTTGCAAGACCACAAACGCTCTTGGCTTCCTCTAGCAGTTGTGAACCAAAGGGTCTTAAGTTGTTCTGAGGTCGTAGTGTCTGTGTTAGAAGTCAGAGAAGTAATGTTCTAGAAGCTAGGCCATAGGGTTTTCAAAATCACAAAAAAGCAGAAAAGGAAATCAGGTAAAAGAGAAAATTAAAAAACAAACAAGCAAAGAAAAGACTCAAAGTCTCTTCATTGCATGTCAAAACCTTTTCTTTTAAAGGGGGTATTTGAATTATTGCGTGTTATTTCAGCAGTGACCACATTTTACTTAGAGCGCCCCGATTTTGGGGTGGAGGTAAGAAAAGGAAAAGGCTGGTTAATGGGCTCCTGCTTGGGTAAGGTGGGTTGGGGTCCCTCAGGGCCATCTCAAAGGCTGCCATCCCCCACGAGGGTCCCCTGGCAATATTAGACTCACCCTCCAGGTGTGTCTGAGGCTGGCCGTGGCTCTGTTGCCCGTGGCAGGTGGCTTTGCAGAGATGTGCAAAGCAAGTAGGGATCCTTCCATCACCCCACAGCCCCCAGAGTGAAACTCCTGCCGAGGCTCCACCCAGCTTATCTGGGAGTTTCCCAGGGGTGGAGGGTTAAGGCTAAGGAAGGGTGGTCTGCTGAGCAGAGGGGTGGAGCCCTCACCATTCAGCAGGTGAGCAGCACTTCGGGCTTCCGCAAGCCGCTGGCAGCAGAGGCCAGTTTGAGGAGGATTTGGAGATGGCCAGAAAGTTTCTGAGAATGAAAAGACACGGGGGGAGAGCTGCACATTTGCAGCTTCTGTGCTGTTCTCCCGCAGATAGCGGAGGGAACACTGGAGAAACAAGCAGGCAAGTGCAGTAACTAGCACTGGCTGTATTCGTCACGCTTTCTATCGGGTCATTGGGATCAGTTGCTCTGTTCGATCACTGGGATCAATGACGCTCTTTTTCTGCTTGCTTGGATCAATTATGCTTTCTGTCTCATCACTGGGTCAATGGTGTTCTCTGCCTGATCACATTCTAGATCTGCTCACCAGAAAGCATGCGCCAGCGCCTGGAGTGTGCTGAGCCGACACAAACCTATAACCAGAAAGGGCCTTTGCACTTATCAGCTGGCACAGCACTTATTCTAATAAATATGCAATTTATTCTAAATGGTGTCACTTATCTGTCACTTAACTATTGGCAGAACAGGTCTCTTTGGTAAATGTTCAACAATAACCTTCCTGTCAAATATTTAACAGCCACAGATGGACATTAAATAATAAGAAATTATATTTATTAAAAGGGAGTCGTTTTCAACCTCCCTGTTAAACACACGCCAATTATTCTCTTCTCGCCACCGATGGGGTCCCGCGGCATTGGCGACGGGTGGAGAGCGGGGGCACCCCAGCCAGCTGGGGCAGATTGCGCTAATTTTGCGTTGTTACCAGTTTATAATTGCACTTGAAAGGCGACTTCCTTTTGCCTTCACGCTCTCACAGGCCAGGGGGTGGGGCAGCAGGGCGTGTGACTCACGGTGTTTCAGTGAAGCGTGATCTGTGATTTATTTAGGTCACAGTGCAGTTAATAATTGATGAGGCTTGGCTGACTTGAAGGGAAGTTCTGAAGGACTCACTCACTTTGCTGCAGACACTTGATATTCAAGGCAGGCTGCGGAGCTCAGCATCGCTAATGAGTGCCACCTTCCCAGATGCATCGCGGCGGGCTGGAAAAGGCAGAGCAGACGAGGAAAGCTGTAGGAAAGCACAGAACCCACACGCACCCAGGAAAGGGAACCTGCAGGCCTACCCCTGCACGCCTGCCTTTAACAGGGGATTAACGGGTACTCCAGCGGAAGGGTTGGTCCTTGGCAATGTCTCAGTAGAAAGGTTCGATGATGTATTAGGGATGTCGTGTCCTTAAAAGCAGGTCTTGTCATTAAGCAGAAAAATCCAGACTTGGAGACAAACAGACCCAAATACAAACTCCATCCCCGCCAGGCAGCAGCTGTGTAACCCGGGAGAGCACGCTAACCTCTCTGACACGCATTGGTTTAAACAAGTCACCCACGACCAATAGAGAACACCACCTAACTTCATTTATCTATTTATTTTTCATTCAGGATCCATGCAATTGGATCACCTTTGGGGGTTGCTCTTCTATCTCCCCTTTTTACAGATGAGGGAACTGAGGCCTGGAGAGCATGAGAACCAACCTCCCATCTCACCATCACGTCCGTGGAGGCTTACAATATGAGTCCCGGGCACAGGGTGAGCATAGCCGCGCGTCCACCAAGGATGGAAATAGTCATCCTCATCAGTCATTCACTAGCGCTCCCGGAAAGGCGCTGAGAAGGGATCGAGGCTGTGGGACATGCCTTCCGCCAGGAGCTCGTGCCTGCCACTGGGTCACAGAGGGCACCCAGCTGTCCAACTGCTACCATCTCAGTCTGAGGGCACAGAAAAAATCATGTGTTTTATATTTAAATCATTTATTGTGAGGCTTCCACGATTAGGTAAAACTTTGGAAAGTTTTATTGGGCACTGAGCAAACACTGAAGGCAGTGTGGGGCCTGGGGCTCCCAGCAGAAGGGCCGGGGCAGGGGTGCTTGCTGCCTCGAGGGCAGGCAGGGCTGGGTGCCCTGGGCTAGGCGTGGCATCTCCACCGCCCTGGGATTCCTCCAGGACCAGCCGCTCTGTGGCTCGCGGTGTGCAGGAACTGCTGGCTGGCCACGCGAAGGGCAGTTGTGACCAGTGTCCCTCCGGGTGCAGGGGATCGCCCAGAGTGAGGACGCTGGCCAGCAGGCCCCTGAGCCCCACTCGGCCGGCTCCAGGAATGCTGCTCTACTGAGGGTCACTCCACAGGGGGCTGCAGGTGCCAGGAAAGGCGTGGGCGGAACCTATGCTTCCTGGGTGCCGTGGCAGGTGGGAAGCGACCTCGCCTTCCCACCGTCCTGAGGACCCGCAGGCTGGGAACATACACGGGTGTCTTGCTGCGTCCCCTAGGTTGAACCCCTCCCCCCCAGGGATCCAAAGCCCCGAAGCCATGCGGCCGGTGAGCTGGTCAGGTGGGCAGCCCAGCTCCTCCCCCAGGCCACTGCACACCCTCCCTCCTGCCTGCGGACAGGTCAGTGCCACGTGGGGAGGAGCTCCTGGGGGGAAACAAAGTGCTTAGACCCTCCCAGCCCAAGGGGTCCCACTGCATCAGCTGGAAGAGTAAGAGTAGTAATACCGTGTTTCATGAAGAGTTAGAAGCCCAGGGGCCAGAAGTAAAGGTAATGATAAACTTGATTTTCTTGTGTGGGATCAACTCTCCAACCCCTCTCCTCATCCCTGCTCGTCTATTCGATATGGGCCTGTGCATGGTGCCAAGTCAGCCCTGAGCCAGTGTCCCTGGTGGCTATGGACCAGCACCCACGCTGGCCGTGGACCAGCACCCACACTGGCCATTGACCAGCACCCACATTGGCCATGGACCAGCACCCATGTTGGCCGTGGACCAGCACCCACTCTGGCTGTGGACCAGCACGTACGCTGGCCATTGACCAGCACCCACGTTGGTCGTGGACCAGCACCCATGCTGGCCGTGGACCAGCACGCACGCTGGCCGTGGACCAGCACCCACGTTGGCTGTGGACCAGCACCCACGTTGGCCGCGGAGCAGCACCCATGCTGGTCGTGGACCAGCACCCACGTTGGCTGTGGAGCAGCACCCACACTGGCCGTGGACCAGCACCCACACTAGCAGTGGACCAGCACCCACATTAACTGTGAACCTGCCACCACGTTGGCAATTGACCTGCACGTGGCTGTGGACCAGGTCATGAGGCAGGTTCACCCAGACCTGCCAAGTACCTGCCTCCAGGCTTTGTGACGGAGCCGAAATGCTCATTGTCCAGATACAATTAACACCTTCTTTTTCCTGAGAATTCTCCATCATTTCATGCATACCAGACATAGAGGAGGAAAATTCTTATTTCAGATTTCTGGCCGATATGTTTTCTGTGGTTTCAATGTCATTTAGTGTATACTTTAAAGGCAATTAATCAGAGCCTTAATAACTCAGCGTGCTGAGGTAATTAGCGTTTAAGTTCTCCAGCTGGCCAGAACAGATGCTGCTGACGGAGTCTGGCCAGAAGAGCGATCTTCACCGAACGCAGGCGCCAGAAGAGCAGCAGGACGGCCCGAGGACGGGGATCAGGGCGGCGGCGCTTGGCACCGACTATGGATAAGGCAGGGTGTGCCGTGCAGACGCCCCCAATTAGGGTGCTAATTGCTTTGCACACCCAGAATCTTCTACCCAGGGCAGGGGCAGGGAACTGTGGTGGGGGTGGGGGAGGGGGTGGAGGTAGTTTTAAGTCACTTGTTTTTGTGAATTTTTAAACTTGTTGTGAATTTCATTTATTTTGATGGAAAATTTCTTTAGAGCACTTTTAGGTTTACAGAAAACTTGTGCAGAAGTTACAGGAATGCCACCTCCCTCAAACTCCTACAATCTCCAGTTTTCTGCATCTTGCCACAGTGGGGTGCCTTTGTGACAAGTGGTTCACCCACCTGGATGCATGACAGTGAGCAGAGCCTGTGGTTTCCTTTGTCTTACGTCGGGTCCACTTGGTGCTGTGCAGCTCTGCGGGCTCCAAGAAGTGCCTGGTGTCATGTTTCTGCCATGGCAGAGTCATGCGATCACGTCACTGCCCGAAAAATGCCCTGGGCTCCACGTGCTCATCCTGCCCCCGAGCCCTGGGGGCACTGAGTTATCCCTTGTCTCTACAGTTCTGCCGAGTAGCTTGGCTTTAGTTGCCTGCAGAGACCCAATGCCTCCATGAACACCCCGGGCTGCACCCTTCCTCTTTCCTAGGAGAGGACGAGGTTTCCCAAAGACACATCTGTTCCTCTTTGGGGACACTGGCCATGGCATAGCTCCCCTAATTTGGGGGGCTATGCCAGTTTGAAAGGATATATGTGCCCTAGAAAAGCCATGTTTTTATCTAATCCCGTTTTGTAAGGGCAGCCCTTTCTTCTAATCCTTATTCAGTACTGTATGTTTGAAACTGTAATTAGAACATCTCCCTGGAGATGTGACTCAATCAAGAGTGGTTGTTAAACTGGATTAGGTGGAGACCCATTTGGGTGGGCCTTGATTAGTTTACTGGAATCCTACAAAATAGGAAACATTTTGGAGAATGAGAGAGATTCAGAGAAAGCAAAGAGGAAAGACATAGCCATGAGAAGCAGAGTCCACCAGCCAGCGACCTTTGGAGATGAAGAAGGAAAACGCCTCCCGGGTTGCTTCATGAAACGGAAGCCAGGAGAGAAAGCTAGCAGATGACGCTGTGTTCACCATGTGCCTTCTCACTTGAGAGAGAGACCCTGAACTTCATTGGCCTTCTTGAGCCAAGGTGACTTATTTTAATTGGGACATTTCCACAGCCTAAAAACTGTTAACTTGCAACTTATAAATTCCCCTTTTAAAAGCCATTCAGTTTCTGGTATACTGCATTCCTGCAGCTCACAAACTAGAACAGGGACCTAAACCTGCGGATGTTGGCCATCTCCTGTTGGCTGCCCTGAGGGTAGCCCAGCCAGGGACTGTAATTATGGCAGCCCAGGCACGTGCCCTTTGCTTCCTGCTGGAGACAGCTCCTCTCTCAGGAAGCACATTTAAGCAGAACCAGGGCTGCCTGTGCTTGGGGAAAGCTGTTGGGGCTGGGTTGGGGGGTCTGGGAGGCCCTTGGAGGCCATCACAGCCCTATCCATGCCTGCCCAGGGGCCTCTCCATCACCACTGCTGACTGGGTGCTGCCCTCACCCCGGGGCTGCTGTGACCCCTTCCCAATGAACCACAAACACACTGAGGCAGCCACGGGGCCCCCACGTCCCAACGCAGGGCAAGTGTGGAGAGCATCCAGAGCACCTTTAAGTGCTGAGCGTGCCAACCTCCTCTGGCTCGCTCAGCCCCTCCCGCCCCCTTCCTTGTGCCCTGTGACCCTGTCTCTGCCCCCTCCTGCCCCATCCCTGTGCCCTGTGACCCTGTCTCCGCCCTTCCCGCCCCTTCCCTGTGCCCTGTGACCCTGTCTCCGCCCTTCCCGCCCCTTCCCTGTGCCCTGTGACCCTGTCTCCGCCCCCTTCCCTGTGCCCTGTGACCCTGTCTCCGCCCCCTCCTGCCCCTTCCCTGTGCACTGTGACCCTGTCTCCGCCCCCTCCTGCCCCTTCCCTGTGCACATGTGATCATGTCTCTGTCCCTTCCTGCTCCCTTCCTTGTGCCCTGTGACCATGTCCGGCAGGGCCAGCAGGTGGGAAGTGCTTTCTCTGCTGATGGCAGCAGCCCCTGGTGGACCCCGCGGATCACTGGGGCTTATCTGGGGGAACTAAGAGTGTCTTCTGGGCTTGGCCACACTTAGCCCCCACCCTGGGGAAGGGCAGTCATTGTGTGCCTTGGAGAGGGCCATCGAAGCTGTTAGGACAGATGGGGATGTGTGGCTCGGCCAGGGGCCTTGAGGTGGGAGCGAGGGTTCCTGGATCTTCCCCGTCAGTAGATAAGCTCCTGTCCCCCGGCCTGTGACGGCCCCCTGGGCACAGCCGCACCTTCCCACAGCATGGCCTCCGTCGGGGGAACTCATTTGCAGAGGGCACCCAGAAGTGGCTTTCCGGCATAGCATCCTTTGAGTGGCACACGTGGTCTCTGAAACAGACTCACCATGCCCTGTCCTGCAGCCAGCCCGAGCCATGGCGTTCCAGTTCGGGGACCACCTGCTCATCCTGGGAAGAGCTGTTCTGTGTTCCCGCATACCTGGTTATCTGCCACAGTGGATTCCCCCGCCCCCCCCCCACCCAGTGGCTCAGGACGTGCCCCCAGGCCGCAGGCCACCCTGACCCACCGTGTGTCCCTTGTGTCTGCATCAGCCGGCGGGTCAGGCAGGGGCTCAGCTTCTCTCTCTCTCTCCCTGCAGCCTCAGGGGCTTGCTCCCTTGGCTTCTCCCTGTAGTCTCAGCAGGTCATTTATCTTGTAGGGCAGAGCAGCTTCTGAGATGGACTTCTCTGGTCTCACAGGACAGCATATATTAGTCCTCCAGAGAAACGAAACATGTGTGTACATATATATATATATATATATACACACATACAAATACTACAAGATTTATCGTGGAAATTGGCTCACAAGACTGCAGGAATCGGTAAGTCCTATTTCCATATGGCAGGCTGCAAGCTGGAAACTCCAGTGTAGATTTCAGTGAATGCCCCAGGAGAAGCTGGCAGCTGAAGTAGAGATAAAAACTCTCCTTTCTGACCACTGAAACCATCTGTTCTCCCTTTAAGGCCTTCAACTGATTGGATAAGATGCCTCTCTCTGCTGAAGGCATCTCCTGTGCTGACTGGGGATGCAATCAGCTTAGATGAAATCAGTTGACTAATGGTTTAAGTCCACAAAATATCCTCACAGTGACGGTCAAGCCAATGCTTTCTTGACCCAGCAAATTGACCCCATCACCAGCCAGATGGACAAGGAAATGAACATCATAGAGCCAAAGCAGGAGCACCAGGCCTTCTTAAGGCTTCCACTCAGACGTAGTGCAGTGTGTCCTCCCTGGCATTACCAGGCCAGGCAGAGTCAAGGGAGAGGTGGGACGAAGGCATGGACATGGGGAAGCCCCGTTCCATGGGGCCACTACAGCAACGTCTACCAGAAAGGATTCTACGACATCAGTTGTATCTTTCAAGAATCACCTTCTTCTCCCTGGAAGTCTTTCTGGCAGAGGTGCCCTCAACTGCTCTGGAATGTGCAGGGCCCCCAACGAGGCTCTTAGGCGCATCAGCGCACACTGGAGTGTTGTGCTCGTCTTGGGCATCTGCCTGACCCGGGTGTGGATTCTCTCCGTCACCGTGAGCTCTGCACCTTGACGGACTTTGCTTCACTTCTCTGAACTGTGATTACAGCCATGGTAGGGGCACCGGTATTTATTTCTCCTGGAGCTCTTGAGGTACAGATGTCATAGTGCATTCAGAACACCATACAGGCCCTGGGGCTTAGAATGCGCCTGAAACATAGCCCCAGTTTCCCCGGCCAGCTGTGCTCAGCTCGTCCCAGAGGACGCACGTCTGTCCACAAGCTTAGGGGCTGGGCCTCACTTCCAGCCACTGCTTCTGTGTCTCCAGCCTTCCGTCCATGTCCTGGAGTAGAGTAGAGTGAGCACAGTATAATCTGTCGAATAAGTCATTTCAATATTTTCCATGTGCTATGCAGAAAATGTTCAGAAATATACGTTCAGAAAATGTTAGCTTGAACTGCCTATGGAAAGGTGAAGACTTCCTCTTTCTTAAATTCAACCTAAATCTTTATTTGGACTTTAAGCTCATTCCCAGTATAGGCATGGTACTCCTGCATGGAAGGAGAAAACACATTTGAGGCAGCAGATATGATGTAGATTTTCACTTTTTTCTCTGGTCTATTAGGCCGCTCATTTGCTGCAGTGAGGTCTCTGGATAATGGACTTGAAGGCCGAGCTGGCTGGGAGAGGATCCTGGTGACCCCCAACACCTGCCCCTCTTCCATGCCAATCACCCCTCAGTACCAAGTTAGAATCAGGGTCTTAGTTTCACAGATGAGGACGTGAGGGCACCTGGGCCTGGTGGGAGCCTGCCAAAGGTTTCCAAAGATGGGCAGGTGCCTGCTCTTGCTGGATCCTGAACCAAATCCTGGCTCCAGCCACACTCACTCCCGGGTCTCTGGGGTGCTGCCCGCGTCCTCACCGCCACGCCCATCGCAACCACGTTCGTGGGCCAGGAGCCCAGGAGCCCAGGAGCGTGGGGGCAGGGAGGGAGGCTCAGGCTTCAATCCTGTTTCTGCTGATTTCTGCCCAGGTGTCCTTTGGCGAGAAGCAGAAACACACTAAACATCTTCCATTGTTTGTTCACGCAACGGTGCTGAATGCGTTTAATGCCGACAAGCCCTCCGAGCGGTGGGAGACAACACATGCCCGCCGCTTACTCCCATGACGCCTCGGCTCTGTGGATGGCAGCGATCACTGCCGCACTCGTGAGAAGGCCACTGGGAAAAGTTAGATGCAGTAAGGCAGTGCTGTTAAGTTTTTTTTTTTAGGTATGATTTAAAGCTGACCAATTACTCCTCAAAACCTCAAATAGTCCCAAGCTGTCCATCAGTGGAAGCTCAGAGAGAAGGAGAACATGAAGTGGGCACTGCCCCCATTTCCCTTCTTCCCTCCATTTAATCTGGAATCCCGAGGGTTCTTAGGAAACTCCAGTCATCAACTGGATCACAAACCCAAGGTTTCTACATCTTGGGAAGCACGGTTCCAACCTAGCGATTCTATTCATTACTGAATTGGCAAATGACTTTTTTATTTACGTTTGAACAAATATGATGACTTTATTCAAGCTCTCTGGAAAATTTCCACCATTTTTAGGAATAACTGGTGCCATTTGTTGGGCTCTAAATGTACATGAGTAATTGCTAACGCTCATTTGTTATTCATTCTCTGCCAGACTCTATTCTAAACACATTGGGCATGTTTCCCTATTTAATCCTCTCCCCATCTCTATGAGGTGTGTTCGTCCAGGCAGTGCAAGCTGCTGCAACCAAAGTACTCTGCAGCTGAGTGGCTTAATGCAGTAGAAGTTTATTTCCTGCACATGTCATCATCTAACGTGGGTGGTTCCTGGTTGGCAGGCAGCCTCTTGGGCGTCCTGGACACTGAATTTTCTTTTTATCTGCCCCCCTTCTGGGCCTTGATGAGTGAACCTGGGTGACGGAGCAGGGAAAGCCAGGGTGGTGGAGGTGAGCCTGCTTCCTAAGACACACGGCATTTCCATTCATGTTCCATGGGCCCCACCTCATGCTGAGGGAATTGTGAAACATGTCTTCTGGCTGGATGATTGCTTCCGAATGGCAACTCTGTGTGATGGAAGAGGGAGCAAACATTTTGGAGAACAATGAATGTTTCTACCACAGGGAAAGAACATTCTTCCCATTTTACAGTTGAGGAAACTGAGGCTGAGGAAAAGTGAGGACACTCATCAGCTCGTGGCAGGTTTGAGCCAGGCAGCCCGACCCCTGCCGGAGCCTGTCCACACATCCATGGCAGGGAAAGAGCCACGGAGGCCTCCGATAATGGAAAAATATATAGAGAGTTATGAAATGATTATGTTAAGTTATTAAAGAGATTGGATAAAGGTGAGAACCCATATATGTTATCCAGGAGATCCCATCTCACACCCATCAGAGAAGCAAGCATTGAAGACTCGTGACATGGAAGGACGGGAAGATGTGGGAATCCCGAATTGCTTTTGGATCATGAATATGGAACAGAGTGAAGTCTCATCATTCATATCCGCTAAAGCTCAAGAAGCTTTACTACACACCTGCCCTTCTCCTCCACTGGTGTCTTCACGTGTACACTGGGACTCACAGACAAACATATTTACTGCAGTGCTGGTTCTCATGGAGAAAAGTGGGAACTAAAAAATTATCCCTCAAAATGAAGCTGAGTAGGGAGGCTCTGGGCTAGTCATTCAGTGGAAGTTGTTAAACAGAACCGTCTCGTGTGGTTACTCGGCACATACAAATATCAAAACATGATGTTCGGTGAAAAAGGTAAGGTGGTTTCATCTTGAAAAGAGTGGGGCTGATCTCTACATTTTACCCCAAATCATGAAATTATCCCTACTATGGCCACTTAGTCTAAATCTCACGCTGGGAGCTTCTCTCCGGGTTTCATAAGGGAGCATAGGAGAAAATACAAATAGAAGATAATATTAGTTCCTTACTGCTTCTGTGACAAATTCCCAACCCACTTATTCTCTCCTAGTCCAGGAGGTTAGAATGTGGGAGGAGTTTCACTATTTGAAATCAAGTTGTTGGCTGCTCTGAGCTCCTGGAGAAGTTGTTTCCTTGTCTTTTCTAGCTTCGAAAGCCAGGCTGCTTGCATTCTTTGGCTCCTGCTGCCTCCCCTACCTTCAAAGCTAGGAAGTGTCTTGCTTCAGTCATCACCTGCTTTCTTCTGTAGTAAACCTCCCTCTCCTCTCTTTTATAGGGGCACTGGGGGTGGCATTTAGGACCAATTGGGGATCCACGATAGTCTCTCCTTGAGATGCATGACTTGATCACGACTGCAGAGGCCCTTTGGCCGTGGGAGGTGACTTGTGCAGAGGTTCCTGGGTTCAGGGCTGGGAGTTTCCCAGGAGCCATTATTCAGCCTAACACAGAAACTATCTAAAACATAAACCCAGGACAGAATGCAAGTCTGGTGCTGGGTCAGACACCAGTGGGAAGAGGCTGGCCTGCTTTGGAGGGTGTTCTAGTTGCTGGCTGCAGGAATGTGATATATCAGAAACAGAATGGCTTTGAAAAAGGGGAATTTATGAAGTTGCAAATTTACAGTTCTAAGGGCGTGAAATTGTCCAAATTAAAGCAAGTCTATAGAAAAGTCCAATCTAAGGCATCCAGCGAAAGACACCTTGGTTCAAGAAGGCCAGTGAAGCTCAGGGTTTCTTTCCCAAGTGGAAAGGTACGTGGAGAACACGGTGATGTCTGCTAGCTTCCTCTCCAGGCTTCTTGCTTCATGAAGCTCCCCTGGAACATATTTCTTCTTCATCTCCAAAGGTCTCTGACTGCATGGGCTTGTGGTTCTTGTATCCAAAATGTTTATTCTTTTAAAGGATTTCAGTAAACTATTCAGGACCCACCTGGAATGAGTGGAGCCACATCTCCTTCTAATCAAAGGTTAATACCCACAATTCGGCATGTCACCTCTCTGTGGAGAAAATCTCATCAAGTTTCCATCCTAGAGTGCTGAATAGGGATTAAAGGAAACAGCTGCCTCCACAAGACGGATCAAGGTTAAACCATGGCTTTTCTAGGGTGCATGATCCTTTCAAATGGGCACAGGGGTGGAGCGGGAAGCCCATTGGAGGCAGGGTGTTTCCACAGGGACCCCGTTCTGGGCTGAAGCTCTGCAGCGGGAAGAGCTGCTCAGGGCCAGGGCCCAGAGGGAGGCAGCCTGGTGGGTGAGCAGCCCTCTGATGTGAGGTGCTGAGAGGGGCTGGGCAGGCACACGGGGCCTTGAAGACCATGCTGAGGAGCTCGGCTTTTCCTATAAGGGAATCAATAAACTATCGATCTGATTTCTGTTTTAAGAAACTCATGAGTGCGTCAATGTAGAGAACAGAATAAAAGAGGTGAGCAGTGGATAAAAAGAGGTTGCAGGAGGAACTCCATCTCAGTAATTCAGAGGAGAGGGTGAGGAAGCATTGGGGATGCAGAGAGTGGGGATGGGATCCGGGTGGTGGAGAAGGGTGAGCCACAAGGAGGCTTGAGGCGCAGGCCCAGAGGTGCATTGCTGAGCGAGCTTGAAGCGAATTCCCTGTGACTAATTACCGTGCAAACTCATCCTTCAAGGGGCAGCCTTCCCAAACGCGTGGCAGATGACAGCGTACAGAGGAGAGGACTGTTCAGGTTCACATTTGCTCTGTCAGTGAAAAGCAAGATCTCATGCATAGAGAATTGTTAGTAAGAAGCGGTTCACTTTCCATCGGTTGCAGAAAGCACCCCCTCGCAGGGCCGTGTCTCCCGTCACCCTGGACGAGTGTTGGGCAGGTGTGAGATGGCGTTTTTGCCTCTGGTGAGCAGGTGCCGTGGACACTGTTCAGGCTTGCACATGGGAGCTGGAGACCTCCCCTCAGGCCACGAACTTCCCAGCTACTCCCCAGCATTTCCCGGCGCAGGCCCTCTGCCACGGGCACCCTGCCTCTTGCTTGCTATGGCCAACATCAGCTCTGCATTGTTTTCAATTTCGCCTGCCCGCACCCCAGCCGGCCCCCAGCTCGGATCCTTCTCATGTGTCTGGAGACCTGACCCCAGCCACTCCCGGGTCCTGAAGGGCTGGGCAGTGAGCTGCAGATGAGAAAACGCTCCAAAGAATCTATTGGAGTTAATTGTGCCAAGAGCACTGAGCTTTTGAAAAATGCAAGCATTCATTTGCTATAGATGGTTTTTCTCCTAAACAGATTTGTTTAATTCAGTTTTTATGTTGAGGTAACGGTAAGTTCATACGCAGTTAGAGGAAATCCTACAAAGCAAGCCCACGTCCCCTTTCCCAGGGTGGACCCTGGCAGGACCCTGGGAGTTTAACATCACAGCCACGGCATCGATGTCCGTACAATCCATCAATCTCATCCTAAACATATTTTCAATATTTTAGAATGATTTCTTTTAAATCAGAGGTACTCACAATCAAATACTTAAAGATATTTAAATTGTAGGATATTGAAAAATGAAGTCATTAAATTAGAATAAAAATTTTAAAAAGTCAAAGAAATATCTGCATTCCCTTGGTGAACTGAAACACAAGGTGACTTTAGAATAATGCACATATATTCTAGCAGCTCAACTTGATGTAAACTACAAAAATACAATATTTAAATTAAATTAGCAAGATAATGAATAGTGGGCAGGTTGGAAGATAGAAACATAAATAGATAGACTTTATAGGACCTCAAGAGTCAGACGTAAGAGCTTGCAATGGATTTTACAACCAGTGAACTGCATGGAAATCATTGTCTTGTATGTTTGGTTTTTCCACCGTAGTTATTCATGCAAACAGTTGTCAGATTATTGTAGTAAAATCTCTAAATTAGCTAAAATTAGTTCTCAGTGAGAGGCATTAGCATGTAGTTAGTGGTCAAGTTAAGGGTGCTGGTTAGGCCAGGGGCTTCCTATGACTCCCACAGCGGCAAGAACCAGCAGTGGGGACACCGCTTTGGGCCACTTGTCCCTGTTCATCCATTTCGTGTGGGTAGGAGTTGTGCAGGAGGCCATGAGCAGGTGGGAATTAGCAGAAGCAGATCGCTGAAAGAAGCAACAATTATGGGATGGGAGAGTGGAGAGTGGGGGGTGGGGGATATAGAAACCGCAAGGGGAGGGGAGAGAGAGAGTTGTTAACAGCTATACAATTGCTAACAACTCTACATCAGAATCCAAAACTGACTTTACCAATGAAAAGAGAAATAATTGCAGAGCCTGTGGGTACCTGAAGACATGTACATGCATACATACTGCCATAGTTCCATGGTGCAAATCATTTCCATAACAAAGACTTCTAGCCCAAGAAAAGGTGAAATATGTTCAGAAGAGTTTAATCTACAATATTGGGAATGTGGGATGCACATTAGAAAGACTGGATTTTCTAATGACCTTAGATAAAAGTAGTGTTACTTCACACATGATACTCTAATGGAGGCTGGTGACTGTGTTGAGAAGGAAGCAGAGAGAACTATCTGTTATTCATGCAAACAGTTGTCAGATTATTGTAGTAAAATCTCTAAATTAGCTAAAATAATTTAGGAGCAGAGAGTACAAACTTTTATAAGGAAGAAAGGATGTGGGTTTTAACATGAGCAAGAACTGAGTGATTCTGAAATGTTTCATGGAGTCGAATTTCATTGATTAATAATATGCAATTCTGGCTCTTTGAGTTAATAGAATTTAGAGATGGTCGTGAGCTTCGAAATTCTCTTTGTCAAACTTTCTCTTTTTGCAACAGCAGAAGCAGACTGGGAAAGAAGAGTTAACACACCCGAAGTCACACCACTGGTGCAGAATTGTGTAGAGATTTAAACCGAAATCTCCCGACTCTCAGCAATGGAACCAGAACTGGAATTGCATGTGGGAGAGGTGGGTCTTCTGGCATGGAAGAGGAAAGGGACACAAAATCTTCTTTCCAATGGGAACCATGAACCTGACAAAATGATCAAAACAACTGTGCCCTGAAAGCTGACCCGGGTAACAAGCAGCGATGCGCTTTTTTGTCTGGCTGAACTCAGGGTAAAAACAGTGGGTTTCTGTGGTGCTTTTGCTTGGGGTCACTCCTACCCAGCACCCCCATCCCCATGGCCCCCACCCTGCCCAGGCTGCCTGGCAGTTCTCAGAGGTAAGGGCATGGACCAGCATCCTCACGCTGGAGAGGGTTGACTCGAAGTGGAGCAAAGGATGGCCACACCTACCAGCCTCATCCGAATCCAGTAGCAACTTTGGTGGGACATGAGCGGTGGTAGTGAGAGAGTTCACTGGTCTGGTTGGTTCAAGCAAAGGCTAGGTGGAAATTTAACAAGAGGGATAGGAAAGAGAGGGTCCTCATTCCACACACCCGTGGCCTCCTGGGCACCTGCATACGGACACAGAGAGACACAGAAGGGCTCAGTGGACAATCAAAGTTGGACAGGCTTGGGCTCTACCAAGTCACTGAATGTGCTTCTGAGTCCAGACAAGAATCTATCGGCAGAGGGTATGAGCTTTGCTAGTGCAAGATATTTGAAGGCAGCTTCTGGCCAGTCATTGACTGACGATTAAGCAGTGTAGCTACAGGGGCCCCTAGGGAGCCAGGCTGAAAAGAGAAGCCAAAAAAAGAGAGCTAACACTGGCTGCACACTGCATGGAGAACGAATGCCACGTAGTTTGTCCAGGCATGATATTAAATAAATAAAGGGCAAGAATGGCAACTCTCAGGGGAAAATCAAAACCCAGAGTTGCTACATTATATTATCTAACAGAGCCAGCATTGCCCTGACACTGAAGCTGGATAGAAACCTCACAAG
Organism: Myrmecophaga tridactyla; assembly: GCA_004026745.1. Taxonomy (NCBI): domain Eukaryota; kingdom Metazoa; phylum Chordata; class Mammalia; order Pilosa; family Myrmecophagidae; genus Myrmecophaga; species Myrmecophaga tridactyla. The sequence goes on along the minus strand of PVIY010028838.1, from coordinate 14,513 downwards.
ACAACATTACAGGCCAATATATTTCATGAATATAGAGGTGACAATTCTTAACATAATTTAAGCAAACGGAATGTAACAACATATAAAATTGTCCATGATCAAGTAGGATTTATCTCAAGAATACAAAATTAATTTTTAAAAATCAACTAATGAAATAAATCATACAAATAGAATGCTAGACAGAATCTACATGATCATCTCAATAGATGTAGCAAAAACATTTGAGTAAAACAATTTCCATTCAAGATAAAAGACACTCAACAAACCAGGCATAGAAGGACACTTTCTATACTTGATAAAGGACATTTACTAAAAAACTTCAGTCAACTCAAAGTTCGCGGTGAAATACTGCATGCTTTCCCCTAGCACTAGGAGAAAGGGGAAAATGGCCACTTTCTCTCTATTCAACAATGTACTAGAGGCGCTAGCCAGTGAGATCATGCTGCAACAGCAAAAAGGTATCAAGGTTGTTAAGAAGTAAACTATCTTTAGTTTCAGGCAAAATGATCCTGTATATAGAAAAAGAATTTGCAAAACTAATGCTACTAGAACTAGTAAGTTTAGAGACTTTGCATTATACAAGATAATTATAAAAAAACACTGTATCTCTATATATGAGTGATGGACATCCCAAAAACGGAATTAAGAAAGCAACTCCATTCACAATTAAGAGTCCAGATATAAACCCTTACATGTAAGGTCAACAAGGGTACAAACGTAATTCGATGGGGAAAACATAGTCTTTAGGACAAATGGTGCTAGAATAATATGAAATGTCAAACCCCCCCCCAAAACCTCATAAATTCTTACCCACACAATACACAAGCAAAAAATGGGCCATAAGCATAATATGAGATAAAGTCATAAAAATTATAAAAGAAAAATAGAATAAATACTTCACTACCTAGGGGTGGCAAAGGGTCCTTTGATACAACAAAGGCATAATCCATAAAAAGAAAATGCATAAATTGGGTGACGGTGTAAAGCTGTCGTTTCCCCAGACATGATCAATTCTCAAAGTTAATCGATTCCGGTAGGTGCACCCATTGTGAGCAGCGTCCTAACTTTAGGTGAGACGTGACCTACCTCACTTAGTGTGGGTCTTAATCCTCTTATGAGAATCCTTTTAAAAGGATAAAAGCTCATATTAAAAAGCCAAAACTTGAGACAGAAGCTAGAAGAGAAACCGAGAAACTTAGAAAGGAAGGTACAGAAGGAGCAGCCAGAAGCTGAAATCAATGAAACACGGGAGCGAAGGACAGATGCTGCCAGGTGCCTTCCCATGTGACAGAGGAGTCCCAGATCACCACCAGCCTGTCTTCAGGAAGAAGGCATTATCCTGTTGATGCCATGATTTGGACATTTTCATGGTTTCAAAACTGTAAACTTGTAAGTTAATAAATCCCTATTGCAAGGACAACCTATTTCCAGCATATTGCATTGTCAGCTTTAGCAAACGAAAACAATTTGACTTTCTTCAAATTAAAAGTTTTTGAACTTCAAAAGAAACCATTAAGAAAGTGAGAATAAAAGACACAGACTAGGAGGAAATATTTGTAAATAATATTTCTGATAAATACTTGAATCCAGAGTACACAGAGACCCATCACAACTCAATAATGACACAAACAATTCAATTAAAAATATTGACAGAAGCTTTAAATAGATACTTCACCAAAGAAGGTATATAAATGGCTGTAAAGCACCCCAGAAGATTCTCGACCCCATTAGTCATTAGGGAAATGCAATTAAAATCACAGTGTGGTGCCACCACATGCCTAGAAGAGCAGCTCTAATGGAAAGTACAGACGACAAGATGTGGCCGAGACTGAGGAGCCTCTGGGCCCCTCATTACTGGTGTGAAGGCGAAATAGGATTGCCGCTTTGGAAAACTGCTCTACGGTTTCTTAAAACATTACTCAAAATGTCATATGTTTACTGTGGTGGTTTGAAGCTGAAAAGAACGTGCTCTCAAAGCTAATCCATTCCCTTAGGTGTGGACCCATTGTGAGCAGCCTTCTTGGCGCCGTGCCTTCAGTTAAGGGGTGGCCCACCCCAATCAGGGTAGCTCGTATTCCCATTACAGGAGTCCTTTATAAGGCCTCCTTATAAGAATTTCATTTTATAAGGCAATGAAATTCTGAAAGAGAGAGAAAAAGCCACAAAAGCAAGAAGCCTAAATCAATGAAAGAGAAGGTAGAGACCAGTGGATGCGGCCATGTGGCACAGGAGACAAGAATTGCCGGGAGCTGGTCCTCAGGAAGAAATCATCACCTTGAAGATGTCTGGATTTGGATATTTTCCCAGCCTCAAAACCATGAGCAAATAAATTTCCATTGTTTTAACTGACCCATTTCATGGCATTTGCCAGAGCCACCTTGGAAACTAAAATACGTATGTGACAACTCAGCAATTCTGCTCCAAGGACACTGAGCAGCATGTCCACACAAGGACTTGTACACAAAGCATCATTCATGACTTCCCCAAATTGGCAATAATTTTATTGGTGAATAGATCAATAAAATATGGCATACTCATGTGATGGAATGCTATTAAGCAATAAAGAGGAATAAACTACCAATGCATGCTAAGCCTCAAAAACATGATGCTAAGTGAAAAAAGTCAGATGTGAAAGTCTACATGTTATATGATTCCATTTACATGAAATGCCCAGAAACTTCAAATTTATAGGGACAGAAAAACAGTCAGTGGTTTCCTGGGAATGCAGATGAAGTCTGGGTTTCAGTGGGAACAGACACGTGGGAATTTGGGGGGCAATGGAATTGTAGAAGTGGTTTTTGGTCATGCAAATCTACACATTTACTACAAATCATTGAATTATACCCTTAAAATGGTGGCTTTTGACGTGCTCAGACTCTCCAACAACGAGACAGTTCAAGCGATAGCACAGGAGGAGGGCCTCGTCCTCATCAGCATGGCTGCCGCCCCCGGGCTCGCCCCCTTTGGGGCAGGATGCCCCATCCAGTCGGTGTCCCACCAGGCTCAAGGGTCCTGGCCGCTCCGCCCTGCTGGACCGCCGTGGCTCCCTTTTCCCGGCCCTGGCTGCCCGCGGCTCAGGAAGCTTGATGTGGGAACAGCACACCCTCGCAGGCGTCGTTACAGCAGCCCCCACTTCCCCGCCTGACCTGGTCGGAGAGGACGCCCTCGCGGCCCTGGCCACCCCATCCCCCCAGCTTCCCCTTTCCATCTTCTGCCATCCACTCTCGTCTCCGCTTGTCCTCCAAGGAACCGATTCCATATTTTCTGCCATGGGACACACATGGCCTTACTTTTACAGCCCTGGGGTGGACAAAGTGGGGCGTCACTGGGCTGGAGCTGACCGGCTGGGGTGCATGTTCCCCAGGTGCCACCTGCCCACCGACTCCCTGCAGCTGGCCTGGGTCCTCTGATGCCCACCTGCTGTCCAGTGCCTCCTTCTCTGGCTGCAGGTCACCTGGAGCCTGAACAGTGACGTCTCAAGAGACTGGGGTACTCCGGGGCAGGACGGCATACAGAAAAGGCCCAGGCACTGACGCGCTGCTGGAATCTGGAGCCTCAGAGAGGCGTGAAATCAGCAGTTGCAGGAGGAATCGAAATGGTTGGCCCCTCACGAGCTGCTCTGGGGGGTATTTTTGAGAAGCATTTTCTATGTCAGAAAGGAAACAAGTCCAGTAGTAGCCAGGTAAATCACTCCCACCCTCAGAATACGCCTGGGAAGCTGTACGCATTGAAGCACTGAGTGCACTGGGCTGAGTAATGCAAACCAGTTTCAGCCTCCACATCCCCCGGGCCAGAGACCTTCAGCAGAGAGAAGAAAGCTAGTTTTTGTTCTTAAATACTGAAAACACATTTAAGATTTAGACACCCCCAAGAGTTCAGATGCTTCACCTGGAGTCCTTGGGAGGGGCACTTGACCACTTTCTCAATCTCCAAAAATTGCCATGATTGGCTTTTCCCCTTTAATTTAATACATTTTGTAAAAGCTGCATTTATGGAATACAGATTCAGAGAAGAAGGATTTTCAAAGCCCAAGATTTGGTGACGTCTAGACAATGTGATGTTCTGACAGGAGAACATTAGCATGCAGCTGGACCGTTTGAACGTCCCCCGTTTTTCTTCCTGAAGCCTAGTTTTCAACATTCATGTGCCTGGGACGGCTGGGAATCCTGGCGTCCACAACGCAGCGGGGCTGGAAGGCTGGGCTGTCTGTCTGTCCGCAGGGACAGCAGAGGACATTGACCCCAGAAGCCAGGAGCGTCCGTCTGCATTAACTTCCCAGGTACAGGCTGGCACACGGCCGCTGCTCGGGGGTCCTTGCACCAATCCATCCCCCTTCGCTGCAGCCCTGAGAAGCCATTACCCTCCCAGCACTCTGACACTCTCGAGTCACACTCAGTGACACATTCTCGTGTGTTTCCTTTGCAGCATCACTGTCAGCAATGGGGTAAACGTGCTGCCGCCATTGTCTGAAATGCCGGGTCCCTTCTCCCAGGAGAAGCATCTTCCTCACTGGCAGGATCTAACCCTTCTTATCATAAGAATAAATATTTAACTGAGGCTAAGTTACTCACACGTGTTCATATTTGAATAAGAAAATGATTTGAGCACAGCATTTTGTCAGAACTCCTTTTAATAAAAAAGTTAAACATATAAAATATGCCCCGATTTAGGAAAGATCAACATTGGAGGATGAAAATTCACGATTAGAAAGAGTTATGCTTTGCTTTATATAATAATTCTTTGATTAATTTGGATTCTTTTTAATTAGAAGCAGCCCTCGTGTAACAAAGTGTTTGCTTGAAATGCTTTAACTCTGACATCTTTGAAGGTGGAGACGAAGCCAGAATTTTAGGGAGACCTTACGAATTCTCCTCTCCCTTCCTGAACTTCCCTGTAGATGTGGGCTGCGGGTCAGGCTGCAGTCCCTTTTGAGGGGCCGCCCCGCCCTCCGCTACCCTCGATGTCCCGTCTGCACCCCCATTCCTCCCCCAAGCTCCCTGCATCTGCACAATCATGACTGGATTCATGGCGGGTGATTAAAATGTGAGTTTAAACTGTTGGTTCCACCACATAATCCCCATGACGCCAGCTCCAAGATCTACCTGACTCCTTCAGGCATTTTATCACTAACCATGTAATTTTTACTGCCAAGAATTTATTTTACAGAAGCTAATTGAACCCAATTATAAGCCGAAGTACAATATTTATCCACAGTTTGAATTTCTGCTGTGGCCAGCAGTAGCGTCACTTACACTGAGATGGAATGGGCAGCCCTGTGCTTTGTGACAGTTACTCAGGGATTTTAGAATAAGGAAGCTCCACATTGGCTAGAGCAGGTGAAAACCCAGAGTTACGAGAAGAGGATGGATATTCACATACCAGAACACCACACAGGAATGTACATTAAATAAAAAATACTCTTTTCTCAGCCAAGGACAAGTGCAGGCATTTACACCAACAGAGGACGTGCCCTGGGGGCCACGTGCCCTGGGAAAGGGCAGTAAGGGGCAGGGCAGGGCGTGGGTGCCGGGATGTTGTCAGCACTTGGGGGCAGCCAGCCTCCTCCCCACGAGCCATCCCGAGGTTGAGACCTGGCATCAGGAGGGGGCTGTGAGCCTGGCAGAGCCCCGGGCAGTGAGTACTCCTTGCTGGCTTTCAAGAACCCAAAGAAAGATCAGTTTTTTTAAATCTCCAATCCCAACAAGTGTAGACTTTAGCCTGGATTATTAGATCAAATTATTGGTTTTCCTCAAAAGTCCTGATTTGAATGAGAGAACTCAAGGGGAGCTCAGTCTGGACTTTTTCGAGATTCTTAAGAAAAGTTGGCCCAGGTGAGGGGGATTTGAGGACTTGAGTTCAATTCTAGGAACTGAAATGAGCTGCAGAGGCTGCCAGGCCCGCTCAGGGCAATGGCACGGGCATGCTTGGACTCTCCGCTTTCGGACTCCAGAGACAGTGGCTGCGTGTCCCTCCCCAGCCATGGTGTTGGGACCCACACCCTAGGGACCCCCACTAGGGACCCCCACTAGATACCCCCTTAGGGACCCCCACTAGGGACCCCCACAAGACACCCCACTAGGGACCCCACTAGGGACCCCACTAGGAACCCCCACTAGGCACCCCCTTAGGGACCCCCTTAGGGGGGTCGTGGGCGGAGGGCGCTAAGTGTAGACCTGGCCCAAATCAGTGCCCAGATGGGGCAGCGTGGGTCTCCTCCAGGGCGGCTGCTCCTCCTGGGCCCCCAGCGTGTCCCCTTCCGGCCTCCTCCCCACGCCCCCCACTTGTCTGCACGCCCAGACTGGCATCCAAAATAACCCCGCCACCCAAGGCTCCCGTGGAACTCTGGTTACCCTCTGGGCTTGACGTGTCAGTTCTGGAAACAGCGGCAGATGTGGGGTGGGGTGGGGCTGTCACAGGAGCACAGGAGAGCGCGTGCTCTCAGGGCCGTGTGCACCCCAATGTGTGCCCCCCATTGCACGCGCACCAGATGTGTGTCCCCACAGTGTGTGCACCCACAACGAGGCCCCCAAACCTAGCTGCTCAGTGCAGCCCATCTGCCTCTCGTGAGCGCAGGAGCCCCTGTGCTCACAGCTGGGGTCAGGGGTCATGTCGCCCCAACTCCAGGGCCTTCCCTCCATAGATGGGGACTGGGCGTAGGCCCTACCCACTAGCTGGGTCAGGAGTGAGTCTGCTCAGAGGAACTGTGGGGGTCCTTGGGTTGCCATGGTTACAGGCACCAGCTCCTCCCACAGGGGACTCGCATCATACTTGGAAAAACAATGGAAGATGGGTTAGCAAAACGCCCAAAAGAGTGGATGGTAGAACCCAAAGAAGTTGGGTTGAAACCACACACAGCAGGTTATGTTTGAAAACTGCCAAATACGCAGGTTTGCAAATGCTGACCTTGTCCTTGGCCAGTCGCAGGCATGTGACTTGAGCTGGGAGTGAGGGATGGGGTAAAACGTTTCCGGAAAGAACACAGAGAAAATGAGAGCTGACACAGGGCTTTGGGTGTTGAGAGCGGAGCTGGGCAACACGACGGAGGCCTGCCAGCCGAGACGTGTGGGCGGGGAGGTTTTCTCCCTCTAGCTCTGCATTCCCCGGTGCTGGACCCTCCTAGGGCTGCTGCCTGTGTCCGGAGCAGGTCCTCATCTGTGGGGTTGAGCCGCCTGCCTCTCCTGGGGGCAGGGGTTGCTGTACAAAACCGAAGGAAGCAGGGTGGACGCTGCAGAGGTGGGGGTGAGCTCTCTCTTTTCTGGGCTCCTCTGGAAGAGGCTGCCGGTGAATTGAGGATCCCCAAAGCCTCCTGGGCGAGGGGGCTGGATGGGTGGCCCCGCTGGGGGAGGGCCGAGAGCCTTGGAGGAGGCCTGGCTTGTGCTGCGAAGCCCCCATGGCCCCCTGCAGTGGTGGGGGTGAGACCCAAAGCAGAGGCAGGGGGCTCACCTGGGCAGAGACCCAACTGCGGTAGTCAGTGGGGCTGGGGTGTCACAGGGAGGGGCCAGATGCCCTGGGGGCCCATCCTCAGTCCAGGCCCCAGGCACCCAGGACACTTCGCTCCGTGCTGTGCGTTAGGGAGAGCCCTGGAGCCCCCGGCCCCAGCTGCCCCGGGAAGAGGGTTGGAAGTGCCAAAGGCCAGGCCTTGCCAGCAGGGACGCTTTCCGGCCCCTTTCACCTGGGAGGGTGCATTCCCCCTCCTCAGTGGGGGCAGTGGGGGGCTGTGGACAAAGGCTGACAGCCCTGGCCTGTCCCCCCCAGCTCCCAGCTTCAGGCCTGAATCCTCCCCACACTCTAACTAGGTGATGTTTGTCTCTCCTGGGGAAAGAGCAAACGATAACTAAAATCTCTGTTGTGGTCCCACAAGGTCTGCTCTTCGCTTTTCTTACGGGTTGAGATGATGGGGTTCGCAATGACTACACTCCTGAGCTGAGCCTCTGGGTTGCTGTGTGTGTGCACATGCTTGTGTGTGTGTGTGTGTGTGTGTGTGTGTGTGTGTCAGGGCTAAGGGGGTGGGACCGGGGGGGACCTTCTGTCCATCAAAGTGCCTCCTGTGGGGTGAGGAACGTGATTGGCTCTCCCTGCTGCCAGTCATTCTGCCTCTGAAGGACTGGCCCTGGGGAGTCTTCGGGTCCCCCGTCCCCGCCGGTGCCCAGGGAGGAGCCAGGCTGCTCACAGGTTTGCAAAAGGCACCCACCACCTGCTGCTGACCCCCACCCAGTCAGACCTGCGTGCTGTGTCGTCCTGGGTGGGGATGAATCACGCAGTGGAATGAACTGCTGACAAATCTCTCAATTTCTGGTGTCCGACCTTTTTCTGCCATGCTGCTGGTTTTCCAAGAGTGATGATGAGGGAGTAGGGGTGCACCTGAGTTTATCACGTCCTCGACACCATCTCGGAATAAAGAAACAGAATTTTCTCTGCACGTGGAAGAAGAGTTGGGTCTCTTTGGCCCTCTCTATGTCACTTTAGGCAACAATTCTGAATCTTTTAGAATAGGTTTGGGATTTCCCAGACCAGCAAAATTTAAAATAAAATTTGAGGAATATGAGTTTGGGGTTCTGTTTTTTTGCAGGTGCATGCAGTGAAGAAAAACTTGACAACTCAGACCTGATAACATCCCAAAGGAAAAACAACACAGGAATGAAAAACAGCTCTTTAAATTAATAGAATTTAGCATTAAAGCAACAACAGTAAAGCACTACTTTATCCTTATTTTTTCCTTATTGGGAACAGGAGCCCCTCAAGAGACCCCCAGAAGGACCAGGGACTTAGTAGGGTGGGAATGGCCCCCACCAGCCTCCTGGAGCAGCCCGTCCCCACAGCCAGGCCAGAGGCTGAGCTGGAGGCCGCTCTCCCCGAGCCCACTCTCAGTAGCCAGGGGTGCGGATGGTGGGGAGGTGGGAGAGGAATCCCAGGAAGAGCAAACCCTGCTGGCACTGGGATCCTGGGGTGACCCTGGAGCAGAGGTTCCCCCCAGGGCCAGGGGACACACTTGACACCCACTGCACGCCTGGAGCACCACCGGCCCCATGGCTTCCTCAGGGCACCCTGGGATGGTGCCCCAAGAGTGTCCAAGGGATGCCCCCAGCCCCACCCTGTGGAGCCAGGTCTCTGCTCTTCCTGCAGGATATGACATTTGGGGAGACACCTCCCGCTCTGTTTTGCATCCCTCCTTTTTCTTCTTTAAACCTGGACAGGCAGAGTGGAGTCACTCAGCAGGACCTTGGGGCATTGGTCGGTCAGACTCCCCAGAGCACAGCCAGCCCCCCGAGGACCTGCCTGTTTCTTGAAGTTGGGGTTCACAACTCCAAAGCGGGCACAGGTAACGGAAATTACAGCATGCTTTTTATGCACATTTCTATGCAAGGCATTGTCCTTGCCGGCTGTGGTCCTGTAGTGTGAGCCAGGTCCATCAGTAGGTCCTCGGATAGTCTGAACCCTTATTCCTCTGTCAGCTGTGCCTGCATTCTTACCGTCACTTTACTTTTTGGAAAGTGCATTGTTCAGGAGAATTCAGAAGTGCAGATGAATGAGGAATATTGAGCTCTCCACATAATCACATACCATGTTAAAATAATTTAAAAAAATTAAGTGAATACTTAACGCTGCAATTCGCAAACTCATTCTTAAATATCTCAAAGCTCAATGCCAGCAGTTAAATATAGGATTTAAAAATAATTCACTTAGTAAAGCATGAAAGCATGTTAAATAGACATGCACCATAATCTGGCAATAATAAACCTGCGGCCTGGGGTAGGATTTCTGTAGAACAAGTTGCTTGCTCTTTGCCAAGCGGCCAAACCAGCAGAAGAGACGGTTGGAGAGGAAGCTGAAGTTCATGATCCAATTTTAGTGGTTTATTCAATTGGCCATAAAAATCACTTTGGCTGTATTGGCTGAAGTGGGTGTTTTAGCATATAAGTTTACCTGTATAAGCCACAAGACTTAATCAGCATAAAGGCTGAGACATTTTTGAATTAGAGATGAGTTTTTTAGATAGTTTTCTTTTTGAGGGCACAATTCAGCATAGCCATCAACAGCTATCCTTCAGAGCAGAAAATTCACTAGTAAATTCTGTAAATGAAACGTAAATGGTATATAATATTTAGATACGTCAGATAAATAGACGGATGAGCGATAGATGGATGAAGGGACGGATGGAAGGATGATGGATGGATGGAGAGATAAGTGATAGGTACAGATAGATACACCAATCAATCAATTGATTATATGCAAAATATAACATCAGATGTACTAGAGTACAAATCCTGTGGTTGGGGATTTTTTTCTCTTTTCTCTCCATCCATGATAATATTCCTGATGCTAAAATGGTGCTTGATACCCAATAGTTGTTCAAAAATGTTTGTTCATGGAGCATTGGCGGATGCCACCATTCTGAACTGGCTGGCTGTCCACACTTCATGGCTTATGAATAAATCACTGGCTTCATGAAACTTCTATAGTCATGGACAGTGAGATCAATTTGTTAACTTGGTATCTGTCCCTAAATTGTTTCCTATAGATCTGGTGAGACTCAACCAACCACATGGGTTATATCTAAATCTCTACTTGGAATTCAGATAATTCTTAGTAGAATTACAGAACCATGGAGAGGAAGGGGTGGAGAGATGCTTTCTGCATGATGGCTCCATTTGTCCTCGTGGCCCATCATTGCTCTCCCTAAACCCCCATGATGATTCTAAGGCGTCAGCCCTTTGGAATTTCACAAACCAGTAATTGAAGCTTGGGTTTGGGGCCAGGGCAAGGGGCTAGAATCTGGCTGAAGTCTGGTCTAGGGGTTTCTAACTCCAAATAAGGATCTTGCCTGCATATTAGGTTGCCTCCTTTTATTTCCACCACTTGAAAGAAAGAAAGAAAAAAAGATAGAGCTTAATTCTTAGCACCTTACCAGAAACTCTGTTCTTTTCCTATCATGCTATCTTGATAATTCTTTTTGATCCAACTTACCTGGCCTGAATCCACAAAATGCGTTCTGCCAGCTGGCCAGCCGTTACTGGGCGTGTATCGCAATGGCGGCCTTGCCGCTGACTCCCTCTCTGTGTTACAGATGGCGCTGTGCCTTCTCAGCAACCCGGGCCAGCCAAAGTAGACTGCACCCATGTTTAATGGTCTCTCCTTATTGGGTTTTGAAGATGACAGAAAAGGAACCAATGTGTTCTGTGATTCTATAGACCAATAAAACCTGAAGGTTTTGTTTTCTCATTAAAGATGAACGGAATTGACATTTGCATAGATCATTTCCAATAGGTCCTGGGGACTTCACTCAGGTAACTGTAAAAACTATTTTCCTGCCCGTGACAGCCCCATCACATCTGCCTGGCTGCACAGTTGAAGGGGAGAGCCACACATGTGACCTGCTCCCCGTCTCCCTGGCATTTTCATGGGAATGTCACTGTTCTCTCTGCTTCTTAAGGTACCTCTTAGAAAGGGGGCAGTCGGGCTGTTATGCTTATTTTTTTTTTTAAGTGCATGGTCCAGGAATCAAACCTGCGTCCCACATGGAAGGTGAGCATTCTGCCGCTGCATCACCTGTGCACCCCTGTTGTGCTTACTTTGGAAGGAAGATTTTCATGGAGCCCGCGTGGCTCTGCTGAGCAGACCCCGCAACCCTGAGTCCCGCCCGGGAAGCCTGCTGGCCTTCCTTCTCCCCTTTCTCACACTGCTTTTTGGACCATCGTTGTCAGCTCACAGCCCTGGCTCTGTCGGGCTCTGTTAACGAGGCTCCGTGCTCTGCTCACTTCTGGGCTGTGGAGCCTAACCTACGTTGATGACAGATTGCCACGGTTGCAGTAGCAGATTGGAAGATGATTTCACTATCCGTTCCTTAGAGATATTTATTTAACAATGCTTGGTGACCAGGTTTCACGAACACAAATCTATTTTAATCACTGTTCTTAGTAGATGCCAAATGTCTCCAAAATATCTTAAAGAAGGTACACTCAGGCTCCTTCTCACCGGGGCTTCCTTCTGTTATGCAGGAGCTGTGTCTGTTTGGTGATGTTTGTTTGTCCATCTGGGTAAAGAGTCTTATGAACTATGGAGAATAGAGATGGCTATACAGCAAGTAAAAGGGAACAGACATCTGGTCTACCCACCAATCCCTGCCCCCCTCGGAGCTCCTCTCCTTACTGCTCAAAACCCAAGCCTGACCCCTCCAGGAATCCCAGCACCATCAGCGGCCAGTGTTCGGCCTCACAGCTACACCCAGGTATGGCACATGCCCCTCAGAGCTTCCTCCCCACCCTGCACCTCTCCATCTTGGCACCATCACACAGGACCAAAGCATGACCCATGGACGGGGTGCCCACGGGCTGCCCAGGTCTTTTCTCCAGTTGCCCTGATTGTCTCAAGCTCCTGGCTGGGGAGAGGACAAATCTGAGCCAGTGTCTGTGGGGTAAGGGACCAAGCTGTTATGGGGACCTGTGGCCCGGAGAGGCAGACAGAGCTGAGGGGTCAGCGCTGGGGCGAGTGGGCTGGGGGGGCTGAGGCTCTGGAAGAGGCAAGACCCAGTGGGCAGCAAGGGGCAGGGCGGAATATCCCCGACTTTGTGCCCCGACAGTGCCCTGCCATGTCTTGGGCTCTACTGCTTATGGTGGTGAAAGCAGAGGGGCAAAAGGAAATATGAAATCATTTCAACTTGGGCTTTTACCTCAAAAATCTCTTTTTGTATTTTCAGTTTATATTTTTATTTAGGATTAAATATTTTAAGTTTAGGATTGTTTAATAACCTGATTTCTTTTGTGTAGGCATGGGTGCGAGTGCCAGAGGAGCAGGGACAGAGAGAATGGGGAAGGTAGGAGGGGAGGAAGGGAGGAGAGAGGTCCCCCTTCACCCCAGTAGGCTGGTGTTCAGGGCAGGGGAGCTCCTGGGACTTGGCGGGGGGCATCTCGGGCCCTCCGGAGAGCTGCCATTCATGCTGCTTCTCTCCCAGGCCCGAGACTGCAAATCCTCATGTCGCAAAGCACTTTCTTCTGCCTCTGCGGCAGCTTCCCTTTCCTGAAGGTGAATTTCCACTTCTCTCCCTGTTATGAACACAAACATGATTAAATCCATCCTGTCTCTTAAGCAGCCTCGGGTCCTGAGACCATTTTCTCCTGACTATGGGTTCGGACAGCTTTCCCTCCCTCGGCCCGAGCCTGTGAGCCCGTCACTAATTATAGAGGCTGCCTGAGCCGCAAACTCAGACTCTAATGCCGCATATTAAAAACAAATGTAGCCAATTTTATTAATTGAAGTTCAACTTTAAATTGGAAAATGTTTAACGTCTGCAATGGCTGGGACCCGGAGCACGGTAAAAATAATTACTCAAAAGCTCCAGCCACCCACCCTGTGCTAATGGCCCTCCCGGCAGCTCCGGCTGCAACGCTAAAACTTTTAATTACACTTGTTAACTCACAGCGGAAGGTTTTGGGAAGTGGTTTCTGTTCTGCCTGCATTTTAAAATCTAAGTCCCTGCAGGCGACACCCTGGGTGTCCCCTGTCGAACCTCCCACCTCTGAGGCTGGGCTGAGCAGGGCCTCTGCCCTGCCCTCCTCCCTGTTCCCCCGCCCTCCTACTGCCATCACCTTCCTCCTGGGGGGCCTGGGTGGAGTAGGGGTACCCCTCCAGCTGAGTCCACGCGTGTCCTCTGGGCACACTCATTGAAATGGTGGGTCTTGCCCGGGACTAGTCTTCGGATGGGGCGAGCGGGAATGGCTGGTGGGGAACAGGGGTCCCAGGTCGGGCTCCACCCTTGTGCCCACCTGCTTTCCCATGGGCAGCAGAGAGAGCGTGCAGTGTGCCCGGGCCGCGGCCGTTCCCCGGGGTGCAGGTCCCTGGGACCGAGATGCCCAAAACGGGGGCCTCCCGTGCGGCATTGCTGAGGCTCGGCAGCCCCTGCCCCCAACCCGCTAGTCTGCTGTCCCTCCTCCTTGCCTCTTGATGTGCCTCCAGCCCAGCCCTCAAATGCCAGCGCTGCCCCTGCCACGGGGAGTCTGCAAGGGGCTGCATTTTTAGGGTGAAACGGGTATGTTTTAAAGATTGTCATTCCTACGTGGTTCGTGTCTATAGCGTATTAAGAAAGCAGTGCACCACCGTCTGTTATGGCTTTACTTTGAAATTGACGGCATTTTAAGTTGCCTTTCGATTAAAAATATCTCATTAGCATTTCACTCTGGTGAAATCATAGCTCAAGAGAGTTGAGCATGTTTTAACATGCTGGGGAAGCAGGACTGGGCGGCTGGGTGAGCTCTGCGGACACACCGGGCCGAGCCGTGTCTCCTGGGCGGCCTGCAGACCTGGGCGGCCTCTGGGGCTTGGGGCGGCGTCTGTGCCATGCTGGCCCGGGGGTTGGGGCTTGTTCCCGGGGACGCTACTTACCCTATAGAGTCCAAGGCTTGGGTGCACTCTGAGGCCACTTGCCTCCCACTTCGTGCTCAGTCATGGTGCCTGTTTATTCTTCTCTACGGATTGTTACTGTCTGAGCTGTAATCTGGGGAACAGGAGGAACAGGGGGA
>PVIY010028837.1:0-24016 GCA_004026745.1 Myrmecophaga tridactyla | reverse complement strand
CTGCCCGCCTAGGCAGAAGCTAGCTCCCTGCTGGGGTTCTTTCCTATTTGATGGAATTGCCCTCACCTTCATAAGCTAAAAAATGGCCGGGGATAACACTGAAGCTAGAGAGAGGAGTTAATACACTTTTCATTTCTATCTAGGATTAGACAAGGCATGTTGTTGAAGACTTATACATCATTAATAATGTGTGTGTATTTGTTTTACCAAAAACTGTTCATTCACTGATGGGCCTGAATCCCTTCGAGAACTCAGGTTAGGGATCCATTACTGCAGAATGCTGGATATGTCTAAGCCACCATACTTGTTCCATTGGACAAGAAGCCTGAGTTTAATTTCCCAAACTTTGAGCAAGTTACTTATGCTTAATTCTACCTTCTTAGAATTTAGGGATAGGAAAAAAATTCCTGCTGCTGAAAAGGTGGTTTGTTTCTTTCACTCTGGAGTGGAAAAACCACATGACTGATTTGTTTTCCTTCTTGCATTAACTGCCGGGAAGCTCAGAGCTAAATCCCATGATACCTATCTTTGTGATAGAATTTTCTTCTCTTATCCCTTAACCCTATTACTCCTGCTTTTTGTTGGAAATAAGCAGAATATAAGCAAGTGTCATCTGGGCATTTATTGCTCCTATCTTTACCTCACCAGAGAAGTAAGTATAGCACATTTGTAATTGAAAATACTTTGGACTCTTAGGAGAAAGTATATTTATAAAATAGACCACATTTGCCTCCTTCTATTGCTGAGAATCACTTGCCTTTCAAATTATAGAAGAAACTCCTTTGATTTAAAGAATGTTTCTGTTCTTTCTTACTGTTAGTCATACCATCTCTTTTCTCTACATATTCACAACCAATTCCTCAGACTAAGCGTCATCATTTTATGCCCAAATTTCTGAAGGACAATTCTAAGCAAGTCCCCCAAACATTGAAGTACGAATTTGTCCCCAGACACAGCTCTCAAGGTACCCTCTTGAAACCACTGTGGTCTCCTACTAAGGCTCAGTGAGCATTTTCTTCACATCTCTTGAAACTTTAGAATTTCTGTTCTGTAGCTAATTTTCATTTGCTAGTATTGGTTTTCAAATGATCTCAAGCCTTTCCTATTTAAAAATATGTTATTGAGAACCTGCTGTGCTCAGAAACTCGCTAAATTCTTTACACGTGTTTTTTATTTGATCGCTAAACAACCCTCTGAACTAGATATCATTATTGTTATTATCATTATCCCATTTCAAATTCAGCTGAGAAAGTCAATCACAGCTCAGTGTTCCACAGCTAGTGGCCGAGAAAATCAGCCACCAAACGTGGACTCTACCTTTCTTGAGTTTTTGGCCTGCCCAGTCTTTGAGGAAGGGCTCATGCTTTGGTATGTGTGTTGTGTGGTGTGTGTGTGTGTGTGTGTGTGTGTGTGTGTGTGTGTTCTTCTCTACTACATAATAGGAATTCAGGAAAAACATATGGTGGCTGACATTTTTAAATCTGTGGGACACACACATGGGAAGAACCTGACTTGGATAATGAGGTTTCCTGCTGCAGAATCTCAGTGAATATAATCCCTGGATTATCCATCTTCTCACTGAAAAGGGGAAACATACTTCTTTCTTTCTTTTACTGTTAAATCCATCCTGATTTGATTGCCGCTAGGAGCTGTCAGCACGTGCCTAAGAAAGAAACGTGGCCCTTGGGAGTCTCCTTCTGTGGGACAGTACCTACTAACCAGATGACTAGGCAGCTCTCCAGCTGGCATGGGCAAAACCATTTGAAACCCACTCACACAGACTCTGGAATTTGACATTCCTAACTAAATAAGTTTCTCCTGTGAAAATTGCTCAAAAGGCAAGATTAGGGAGGCCAGCAAGTGACAGATTTTAGATAAAGGCATGTGACCATGAGTTTATATATTATCTATAAAAGGTGAAAATATTTCAATATTGGTAGGAAGAGTTTTGCCCAAATGTCCAAAAACATTTGATGAAAGTCCTAATCTTGATGAGCAAGGCCTTATTTGGGATATTTTTAAATCTAATTTTATGACCTGTCATGAAAACCTTGAAAAATTACTTCCTGTCGTGACATTTTAAAAATTGCCTTTTATCCCTGAAGCTGGAGAATAAAGATGCTTTTAGCAATAAGATATAGTACAGTATAAGGTCCATGTTTAAAAATACTGCTGACAAAGACACATTTGAAAAAAAACTAATGCTACTGCCCCTGGCAGGGTTGATCCTCCTTGGCCGAACGTTTGGTGTAGACCCCTAAGAGGCCATTTCTACTTACATGGTACAGTTAGAGGTTATTGTAACCATCTTAGCAATAGATGGGAGCTCAGCTGGAACTGATATGTGTGATCACTGATTGATTACCTGTCTGCTTGATAGTGTGTAGTTGAGTGAACTCGTTTCCTTTACAGGACAGAAAGATTCACAAAGTAGAAACTGCAGGTCCTTAAATTACATGAAAATTAATGATAAGGATATAGTGATGGATCTCTATGCATATATATGTACATATTATGGGTCTGGGTCTACCCTGACTTAAGAAAATCACAGCGATGGCAGTTTATAGTTACAATATAGACAAAAGGATGTATTGTTAGCATTGCAAAAAAAAAAAGAAGAATTTCTTTCTTTCTTACAAGAGAATTAGCCTGAAGCTTCTATAAAATCCTCATCTTCCTATTGCATTTGACATATAGTTTGATTTATAACGATTCTCTTTAAACATAGCTTTCTGGGGACTCATCTGTTGCATAAAGCAAGGCGCACAAGTATTGTCTGTTTCACTGGAATTCTGTTGCTTGAAATCTCCAAAGCACTGAATGTCTTCTTTATCTTCCTCTTCCAAGAGCTATACCTTTAAATAATAACTGTTCTATAGGTATCTGCTGGAATTGAAAGTGAAAAGATAATATTATTGTGAGTTCTGGGTTCTGAGGTTCATTCTTTGCTGTGTGCAGCACAAAGGACTCTGCTGCTGGTAGGAGGCAGTTGCATCTCTGTAGGGTTTGTTTCTATTTCCTGTTATGTCTCTTGAGAGTAGGACAAGGCTTGGACTCAAAATGCCACATGCTGAGCTGCCCTGACCACTTCTCTTTGTTCTCCAAGGTCAATTGGAGACTCTGCTTCCGTTAGTCTTTTTGTGTTTGTCTGATCAATATATTAGTCTTCCCTCAGTTCAATCAGCAGAAGCCTAGCTCTCATACCTGTTCTCATAAGTCTCTGCCAAACCTGTCCAGAAAGGCATGCCGCCTGTAACAGAAAGTCCCAGGTCTTTGCTTATGACAGAATTTGTTGCCACAAATTCACTCACCCACCCAGGCTCCCTGTCAGTGATTGCATGTGACTCTAGGTTTCCCAATCCTTATATTGTAACATTCAGTTGTGATGATCTGCTCTTCCCAAGAATAGTAGGGCTTAACCTTTTGGGGGTCATGGTTTCCTTTGAGGAGTGAGGAAAGTTATAGATCTGTTCTTCAGAAAAAATGCCCATATTCCCACTCATGGAAAATGCTGTCTACCTGTTTGGAGGGTCACAGGTTCCATGAAGTTAAAAATCCCTTCCTTAGAGACAGATCCACCCCCTACTTTAGTTCTTGTTTGCTGTGAGTCATACCAGCAGAGCTCCTGTTCCTCCATCACCAGTAACAAAACAAAACAAAAAAACTGAGGGAAAATCAAATCACTTTTTCTAAAATCCCTCCAAAAAGCAAGTGGAAGCATCATTAATGTCTGTGAAATCAGTTTCTCTCCTAATCACCAATTCATACATTTATACAATGTTCTGCCTTCAGGTTGCCTCCATATGCCCATCTTTACACAGATGTAACCACTTTCCTACAAATATACATAGACAGCTCAAAGGCTAACCTTTTACCAACGTTTTCAATGCTAGAACAAAAGGAAATCTTGGGTTTCACTCTCTCTTCTTTCTCCTTTCCCATCTCTGGCAAGTTGGCTTACCAGTAGTCATCATTTTTGAAATGATTAAAGAAGAAGATGTAAAACCCCATTAAACCAAAGTAACCCAATCAGTGGAGTCAAGGTATTTTAGAGGAAGACCCTGACTCACACAAATCTACCTATAGGAACACATAAACCTTTACGATTTCTAAAGGAAACACTTTTATTTCCTTTATGAAGAGAGAGAAAAACTCTAAATAGCACTTACTTAAAATGCCTGAGCAAATGCATTCATATAGTCTATGATGTATGTAACCAAAGTGGGCTTTTAATTCTGGGGCATTAACTATGAATTAAAATCTCATTATTATAACCACAGAGTATAGAGCACCTGAACTGTGGTTAGAACTGAGAACATGTTTGTACTTTATGGGATTTATTTTGTCTTTTGCTGCTCGCTTCATCAGAGTTCAGACCTCATCTTGATCCCAAACGCCTTTTTCTCAGTACTCAGTGCATAGGCCTTTGTCCTGTCCTGTGGGCAGTGACAGCTGGAATGACAGATGACTCTAAACAGTATCAGGGTGTCCCATCATACCACTGAGGAGTGGTGCTGCCAACTGCGTCCCTGTCTCAGAGAGACTCCTCAGTGACATCATGAAAATGGTAGCAAAGGGATAACCTGTGGTCTGTGTTCAACTCTTCTGAAACCATATCTTCAAGTCAATGGCTTTTGATCACTTATTTTTGGGAAATCTATTCACAAGGGATGAGAATTTTGATTTAGAAGTTAAAGAATTAAAAGTGTAGCAAGACACTACTATAACAATATATCAAAGGGGAATATTGGA
This sequence comes from Myrmecophaga tridactyla, assembly GCA_004026745.1. Taxonomy (NCBI): domain Eukaryota; kingdom Metazoa; phylum Chordata; class Mammalia; order Pilosa; family Myrmecophagidae; genus Myrmecophaga; species Myrmecophaga tridactyla. Next base: position 19,264 of record PVIY010028837.1, on the reverse strand, counting down.
AGACTCAGGGACAGAGAGCCCCCACCCATTGAAAATAGGGGATACTGTCTAACCTAGGTAGAACAAATGGCAAAGAAAAGAAAATCAAGATGGCAACCAACATGAACATATTCCTCTTATAAATCTATTCTTATAATGCATTTTTCTTATAAATATATTCATGAAAAATATATTCTTTAATATTCTCTGTTTGAAAAATTCTTATAAGTATATTATTAACAATAAAGAAATGAATAATATGTTTATCAAAATTCTTCATGTTTAATAAGTATTTTTCTTAAAATACTTATAAAATTGTCCTTATACACCCCTCAATCTATCTTTAAGTTGCTTTTCCAGCTCCAAGTCCAGCAGCAGCAAACTGAGGTAGCAGAGGCTAAGTCCCTCAAATGTCATTACGAAGACAGAATCAAGTCAACCTAAAATAGTTGAAAGAAACAAGTACATTTGGCAAATTAGCTTTCAGTGAATTGGCTTTGGGCAATTTAGCTTTGTTGGCTCAGTACCAACTCCTCCTTGCTATGAGCCTGTTGTGAATCTGTAACCCAGTCTTGCTAACAGGAATTCTGTCTTGTTCCTAAAACAGGTACCTAATCCTTCAGGTATAGTGAATGGGTTTCCCTCTTGTTCATTAAGTCTAGGCCCCACCTGCTTCCTGCTGGTACAAATCCCAAGGAAGAAATCCTATCTCTATGGACCATTATTCATTCAGGAAATTTTGTGGGCACTACCATTTGCCAAGTTCTGTCCTAGCACCAGGGATATGACAATGAACCAAACAAATAAAGTTCATATTGACTGCATGAAGCTTGTATCTGGCAGAAGAAAAGAAATTTTTAAAAAGCAATAGAAAGACTATCAGACATTGATGAGGACTAAAAATAAAATTAAATGGATTGATTACATAGAGGGAGATAAGAGGGGGCTACCTGAGATTGCGTGGTCAAGAAAGTCTTTTGAGTAGGTGACATTTAGGCTAGGACTTCGATGTCAGGCAAAGATCAGGGTGTGAGTAAGCACATTCTATGTTGCAGGAATAGTTAGTACAAAAGTACGGGAATGTGCTTGGCATGTTCTTAAAACAGAATGAAAATTGTAACTGGAGTCAATGAAAGGAGAGTGGCAGGGATTGAGGTCAAAGCGGTAAGCAGGGACAGATCGTGTAGGGCCTTGTAGACCATGGAAAGGAAGCTGGATATTATTCTCAATGCAGTAGAAAGCCATTGGAGGGTTTGCACATGGGGAGTGATGTTACTGAATTTTTATTTTTAATAAATCACTTTGGCTGCCAAGAAGAAATGAATTGTAGAGGGGCAGGAGTAAAAGCAGGAAGATCAGTTAGGAAACTACTGCAAATTCTCTGGACAGTGGTACCTTGGTATGGTGGTACTTGTGAAGATAGGGAAGAGGATGAATTTAGGGTATATTTTGGAAGGAAATGACAGAATTACTGCTGGATTAAATATAGGAGATGAGGGAAAAAGATGCAACAGATGACTGCTGGGTCTTGGTCTTGTTGATGTGTAGTTTCCTGAAATGAGGAACAGCGGGATTTATTGGGGTAGGGGGAGTAAGGATTCTCTTTAAGATATTCTTGGACGTCCAGGTAGTTACTTCTGATGGACATCCCTGATACTGATCACCTACTATATTGCAACTTCAAACAATATCTGACTTCAAATTCCTTTGCTGTGCCCTTTCTGTGTGTCCAACACTTCATTACATCATAGTGAGCCTCCACTATGTCTGCTGTTACCAGGCCCCCACACTTTGTCTGGTGCCTTGTCTAGTGGGTTCCATTTCCTCTGTGCCCCGACCATGCACTCATGGTTAGATCTGCCTCCCAGCTGCAAGCCCAGACTCATTAGAGGAGTCTGGGTGCAGATCCCAACAGGTTCTCTGCTCTTCCCTTTCTTGCCCTGGACAAATTGCTTCACCTCTCTGGGCCTTGGCTTTCGTGTTTGTAAAATGATTTGGAACAGTGCTTCTCCAAGTGGAGTCCCTGGACCAGCATCACCAACATTACCTGGGAATTTGTGAGAAATTCAAATTCTCAGGCCCCACCATACCTACTGAATCAGAATTTCTAGGGGTAGGGCACAGCAATTTTTTTTTAAATTAATTAACAAAAAATTTTTTAAATACCAAAAAACACCAAACAAACGCAAACATTCATAACTTTTGATCATTCCGTTCTACATATATAGTCGGTAATTCACAGTATCATCACATAGCTGCATATTCATCATCATGACCATTTCTTGGAACATTTGCATCTATTCAGAAAAAGAAATAAAAAGAAAACAGAAAAAAATTCATACATACCATACCCCTCCACCTCCCCGATCACCAATATTTCACTCTAAATTTATTTTAACATTTGTTCCCCCTGTTATTCATCTTTATTCCATATGTTTTATTCGCCTGTTGATAAGGTGGATAAAAGGGTCATCAGACACAAGGTTTTCATAATCACACAGTCACATTGTGAAAGCTATATCATTATATAATCATCCTCAAGAAACATGGCTACTGGAACACAGCTCCACATTTCCAGCCTTTCCACTATATCTTCACTAACAAGGTGATATCTATTTAATGTGTAAGAATAACCTCCAGGATAACCTCTCCACTCTGTTTGGAATCTCTCAGCCATTGACACTTTATTTTGTCTCATTTCACTCTTCCCCCTTTTAGTTGAGAAGGTTTTCTCAATCCCTTGATGCTGAGTCTCAGCTCATTCTAGGATTTCTGTCCCACATTGCCAGGAGGGTCCACACCCCTGGGAGTCATGTCCCATGTAGACAGGGGGAGGGTGGTGAGTTTGCTTGTTGTGTTGGCTGGAGAAAGAGGCCACATCTGAGCAACAAAAAAGGATCTCTTGGGGGTGACTCTTAGGCCTAAATTTTAAGTAGACTTGACCGATCCTTTGTGGGGTTAAGTTTCATATGAACAAACCCCAAGATTGGGGGCTCAGGCTATAGCTTTGGTTGTCCCCACTGCTTGTGATAATATCAAGAATTCAACTTGGGAAAGTTGAATTTTCCCCTTTCTCACCATTCCCAGAAGGGTGCTTACAACGATCTATTTTAACAAGCCTCTAGATTGTTCTCACCTGTGCCCAATTTCAAGACCCACTGAACTAGAGGTTCTCTACGGTCCTTTCTAGTACTAACATTCTATGAATCCATCATCCTTTAATCCGATCTGTATGATTTAAGTGATTTAAAAAAAAATTCTCTAATGATGTCTTAAGTGTATGCATGTTAAGGGTATGCACAATTCAGAAATGAAAGAGCAAATCCTGAACAACATATTTCTTATGTAATTATTTATGTAGTTTTTTCAAAAATTTATTGAAATTCATCAGCCTCCTGCCATAATACTTTTACAGAAACTTTAATAAAAAATCACCCTGAGATTTATCACAGTGGAGTTGTACATCATTTTAGTGAATGGTTGAAAACTGCTGAACAGGTGTAATAATGCCTTTGGGATTAAATAATTGTAACAGAATTACATCTTCATAGAGACAGGAAAGGGAGGCATCACCTCTCACTGCTCTCCTGCAATTGATTTTAGAAGGGTTGTAGGAGTTAAAGCTGGTCTGAACCATAATTTACCATCCATTGTTTGGAATCCTATATTTGTAAATTGTCCACACAGTAGTAATTGTTGAGCTGTAGTCAAATGCAAATTTCCAAGATATGGGTTTAAATTGGTGCAACATTTTATAATACAGTTTTCTTAAATTTGTTTCTGTGTGATGCTAAAACAATCCATTGTTTCCATCAGTTCGATTTTTAAAAAACACCAAAAACTGAAACAAATAACACCCAATTCAATTAAAGCCATTTGTTTACTGTCAATGTGGCAAAATTAATATTAATATTAAATTAAAATTAACTGAATGTCTCCTGTTTCTCTTGTTACAGAGGCCACATGAACCATAAGAAGATAATTTAAGGACGTAAAGATTGATACCATTCACAAAGCTCAGGCACAAAGCCAACTGCGCCTCATGAGTTCTCACATAGTCTGCTAGGGAATCTCGATTTGGTGTGTCATTGTGGTTATTGTTTTAATAAAAATAGTATCCTTAGGACTTTATTTTTTTTAAAGATTGTAAATATCTTAAATGTTAGCTTTGAAAATTTCACCAAATGTCTCTACTTACTTCATGGCCTAAGGATTAAAAAAAAAAATAGTCAAGGGAAGTACATTTCAAACAGAAGTCATTTAAAACTGGGTGAAGAGGTGAATTCTTAGTAAACAAAGCGTGTTTGGATTTCTCATTTTTAGGCATCTGTATTCAAGGTGAATGTAAAAAACAGGCCGTGCCTTTCTAAACCATGAATGTGAGAGCTAGAAGACAGATCTCAGGTGTCTTTATAGGCATTCTTTTTGTCTTTAGTACAGGCAGCTCTACCATTTAATTGTAACAATTTCTAAGAGAAATGTAGGAAGATTTTAAGCGTGCTCTAGTTGATGCTTAAACTGAAAGGAAATGAAAGACTCACAATATGATATAATATAAGCCAAGAGGTTTCTCACAGTTAATTGAAACATCTGAGTAAAATGAAGATTACCTGTGTTTTATGTCTGCCATTGATGAGAAAACGAGATATTGGTGTGATGTACTCATTGGCTTGTGAATCTGAAGGTGTGCAGAGAGTGTCACAAATCACCTTGATGTCCCTGGGAAGGAGATTTTACCTCTGTAGCTCTGATTAATAAAAAAAGATGTTTAGCTAGATAGCTCTTGGTTACCTATGCATCTGGGCGTTCTGACACATGGCAGCCCCCTCATTTCAGGGCTGGAGTAACTAACATTCATGAAGCCAGCTCAGGATTCACTATCTTTAGATTAGTATATGATTAGTTAGATTAGTATATTAGTATATTACTGTCTCCAATATCTCAGTTGGAGACAGTAAAGAGGCAAAACGAATCACACTATACCTGGTTTGAAGAATCTGTTCTCATTTGCAAACGTTATAGAAATTTGATATAAGAATACCAGATCATTTTCCCCTGAGCACAAAATTTGTTTATGGCCTATCCAGAAAAGAAGTGGCAAAGATTAAGAATTAGTTGTATTCATCTCCTGCTACATACGATCCAAAGTGGGCCTGGCTCCTGCTGATCTCCATTGCTTTTTCTCTTATATAAAAGTGGGGGTGAACATGGAGGGGTGGTCAGGGTGATGGGCAGAGGGAACAAGAAGACATGGACAAAAGCCCCACCGGACAACTCATGTCCACTTCCACTAGCACACCCAGAGCCAAGGCACAGAAAAATAAGAATCCAAAGGAACAGGTAAACTGATGGAACCTCAATGTCCCTTGCCAGGCATATCATCCTGCCCTGTCTCTGGTGAGGGGACCTAAAAGAGGAGCTCACTGAGGTTGGAGAGATCAAAACAACATACACAATTCTACCATCCAGAGCCCAGAGTGATTCCCAGCTTGTCTAAGGTTGGTTATTGGGAGCACAGCCAGTTTTCCCAGTCCAAAAACTTTACTCTATATCACCATTTTGCAAAGAATGTCTCTCAGAAAACTTAGTTCTGCAGGTGGAAAGCAAAATAAGTACCACAAAGACAGGATGCTGTGATCAGATAACTATAGGAAGAAGATAGTTATATTCATATATTTCTTCACTGAAACAATGTCAAACAGTTTCCATGAGAGAAGAATTCCTCTGAGTCTTTATTTGCCATTGATTGTGAATGGAGGAGCGTGATTGCTGATGTAGAATATAGTGTTGCCAGACAAGTGTGATGGCAGAATTCTTTCCCATCTTTTGGAGGGGGAGGATCTCTGGGCTCTACTGACTCACATAGACCCTTTGGGTAAGCCTGATCTGTATTGAGGTGGTCCTACAGTGACCGCTTACTTGCTGGGAGAATTGTGAGAAGAACTATTGGTTTACAGTGTGAGAGGGCACTGTTTCAGCCTGCCACAGCTGCCAGAAGGCAATATACCCCGGATGGATCAGCTTTTAATAAAAAGGGATTTATTTAGTTAAAAATGTGCAGTTCTTCAGAGGAAAGGCAACTAGCTTTCATCCGAAGTTCTCTGTCACATGGGAAGGCACATAGCGATGTCTGCTGGCCTTCTCTCCTGGCTTCTGGGTTCTGACGACTTTCCCAGGGCACTTCCTTTCTGCATCTCCAGCCATCTGGGCTGAGCTGCAAGTGCTGAGATGAGGTATGCTGAGCTGCTTGGGCTGTGCTGCATTGAGGTCTCTTCCGACTTCTCTTTTAAGCTCAGCTAATTAAATTAAACATCACTCATTGCACAAGGCACTCCCCTTAGTCGACCATAGATGTAATCAGTCATAGATGAGTTTTTCATGCTAATGATACACGCCCACAGCAGCAGAACTAGGAACCTCAACTGGCCAAGTTGACACCTGCACCTAACTACCACAGGTACCCAAGAGCAAGTCAAGTTTTCAGTCCTGCAATATCTTCACTTGCCAAAAGAGGCAGTTGGTCTAGAGCAGGGGTTCTCAGTTACCGAGATAAAGGAAGTATTGTTGTAACCGCTGACAGCTGGACCAGACTTTCCTGGAGGTGGGGAAGGGGCATATATGTTAGACAACGCTTTCCACACCCACACCTTCTACAGCTGAGAATCACTGACTTAGAGGTCCCCCCCAGCGTTGATATTTTTGACCTAATAAAATTGTACATGCATAGATTACTTGACCCAGCAAGTTTTCTTGTAATTTTCTTACACATTTATGAAATATATATAGATATAGATAAATACACACACACAGTGATATTCACTAGAGCAATGTCTGTAATAACAAGAGATCAGAAATGGCTAAACATCCACCAAAGGAATACCTGAGGCCATTACAAAGAATAGAACTTCCTTCAAGATATACGACTAAGCGCAAAAAGCAAAGGGCAGACACTGTAAAGTATGCAATATTGGAACAAAACTATATAGCACTACAAATATAAAAACGCTTTTGCATGAGAGAGAACAAATGAATGTCAACATTGCAAGGTGCTGAAAGTGGATGGTATCCAGGAAAAAGTATAATCAATGCAAACTAGGGTCTGTAGTCAATGATAACACTAAAATGCTTCCTGAATGTAACAAAGGCATTATGCTAAAACTAATTGTCAACTAGTGGGGTGTATGGGGGAGGGGTAGGAATTCTTTGTGGAAGAAAAAGAAATGTCTTCATATAGATTATGGTGGCAAAGGCATGTCTACTTAGGTTGGATTGTATGATGTGCAAATATAACTGTTTAAAAATGAACAGAGAAGGGGGAGGCCACGGTGGCTCAGCAGGCAGAGTTCTCCCCTGCCATGCCGGAAACCCGGGTTCGATTTCCAGTGCCTGCCCATGCAAACAAACAAGAAAACAATGAACAGAGAGAAATAAGTGCTAGAGAAAAGGAGGAGAAAGAGACATACCTATTCTTTGTTGGTAGGGAAATGAGAGGTGCAGCCCTTCCAGAGGGCAATGTGGTTCCACTGGAGGCTAGGGGTGGGGTTGCTATATGATCCTGCAACTCTGTTGCTCAGTATATACCTGGAGGAACTGAGTGTGGGGACACGAATGGACATTTGCACACTAGTGCCTATGGTGACAGTGTTTGACATTTGCAATTGATGGAGGTGGCCTAAGGGTACAACGATGGGGGGAAGAAAGGGGGAAATGTACACATACAATGGACTAGTGAGTGGGCACGAGAAGGAAAATTGTGAGGCATGCAACTAGGTGAAGGAACCTTAAGAATGAAACTCGTGGGGCAGGCAACGGTGGCTCAGTGGGAGAGTTCTCGCCTGCCATGCTGGAGACCCAGGTTTGGTTCCTTGTGCTTGCCCATGTAAAAGAAAAAAAAAGAATGAAACTCGTGGAATTGAAGTGGAGAGCATGAGTTATCAGATTGGGGCTTACTGTAACGGGTCCTAGATTGTAAGCTCTTACAGCAGTCACATATACTCAGGAGATGTAACTGTTGATTCTAAATTCTGAGATACTGAGCTGTTTGTATATAACCTGGTCCTTCCCAGAAACTTTGGGTATTTATGTGACACCTGAGACTCAGAGTTAGAGCTCTGAAGCTATGAAAGTCAGCAGTACCCATACAGCAACTGTTTAAAAAGTTGAAAAAGTGATCAGACTTTGACTCAAGATATGAATGAAGCTGATCTGGATAGGACTAAGGTAAATCAGAATACAGGGTAAAGGATGATATGGTCCATATTTTAAAACTTCAACTTCTGTGTGAAACGAAAGGGAGAGATGTTTATTTGGTGCAAAATTTATATTTTGGGTCATGCATTACCTGATTTAACTTGTATGGTCTGTTTAGTTGAACACCATAAGTACATGGAATTTTGAATAGGGCATGGGAGCTTGTTGGTTTGTCGAAGTTAGTGTGATGTCCAAATATCCCAGAGGAATTTGGTCAATGAATAAAAAAGTATTTGCAAAGTCCCCTTGGGGGACTGGGGAGAAAGGAGGAAATATTCAATTTCTTCATTTGGGGAATTCTTGATAGTCTCACAAGCAATGGGAACAAACAAATCAATAGACTGAGCCCTCAATCTTGGGGTTCAACCCTATAAAACTTATTCCTGCAAAGGATAGGCTAAGCCTTCTTAAAATTATGCCAAAGTGTCACCCCAGAGAAACTTGCTGCTCAGATGTGGCCTCTCTCTAAGCCAACTCAGCAGATGAACTCACTGTCCTCCTCCCTACGTGGGGCATCACTCCAACAGGTGTAAATCTCCCTGGCAACGTGGGTCAGAAATCCCAGTATGAGCCAGGACTTGGCATCCTGGGATTGAGAAAACCTTCTTGACCAAAAGGGAGAAGAGACAAATGAGACAAAATAAAGTTTCAATGGCTGAAAGATTTCAGAGTTGAGTGGTTATCCTGGAGGTTATTCTTATGCATTATGTAGATATCCCTTTTTATTTTATGGTGTATTGAAGAGGCTGGAGGGAAGTACCTGAAACTGTTGAGCTGTGTTCCAGTAGCCTTGATTCTTGAAGGCGATTATATAACGATATGGCTTTTACAATGTGACTATGCGATTTTGAAAATCTTGTGTCTATGCTCCTTTTATTCAGGATAGGATAGATGAATAAGAAAAAAAAAGGGATAAAAAGTGAGTGAAAATGGAGGGAAATAAAGGGTAACAAATTGGATAGATTGAAATACTGGTGATAAATGAGAGGAAGGGGTAAAAGGTACAGAATGTAAGAATTTTTCTTTTTTCTTTTTCTTTTTTTTTCCTAGAGTGATCCAAATGTTCTAAAAATGATCATGGTGATGAATACACAACTATATGATGATGTTGGGAGCCATTGATTTCACACCATGTATGGACTGCATGCGTGTGAAGATTTCTCAATAAAAATATATATATTTTTAATCATATCACAGACATTATTGATGTAAAAATATATACAATAAGCATATGCTTGTTTATGTGTAGAATATTTCTGGAAGGACACTCAAGAAACTGATAATGGTGGTTGCTCTTGGATAAGACAACTGAGTGTCTGGGGCACAAGGATGTTCAAAAGACTTGTGAATTTTGTACCACATGTAAGGTAGTTGCTTCCAATTCCTTTTCTCCCTCTATGTCCATGCCAATCTTCACATCAAGAGGTGAAGCCATTCCCTTCTCTTTGGATTTGAGCTGGCCTTGTGATGTGCTTTGATGGAAGTGTCACTGCGGTGGGTTCACTCCTAGCCTTTAGAAGGACTGGCAACTTCTGCTACCTCCCGCTTAGAAGATAGCTACCATGTATGGAGGTCAATTTCCCTAAGATTGCCATAATGTGAGGAAGCCAACCTAGCCATATGGAAAGGCCATGTGGAGAGAGACATGCCAGTCAGCCCCAAGCTATTCCAGCTATCCCAACAGAGTCATCAGATGGGTGAGTGAAGAAGCCATCTTAGGCACTCTAGTCCCAACAGACACCTTTTGGAGCTGAAGACCACCCAGCTGAGCATGGTCCAGATTGTAAAATTGTGAAAAAAGAATGAATTGCTTTTGTTGTAAACCACTAAGTTTTGGAGTGTTAAGCAGCAAGAGATAAGAAAACAATTATGTATTAAAAGTAATTCTGTAAAATATTTTTTAAAGTGTTATCTATATAGTTTTGTATAAATGTAGACCTTGAAAGCATTCTGATAGTAGGGTCAAGGAAGAGAGACATAGGTGACTGACGTAGGGGAGCAGAGGGTATCTCCCAGGATGGAAAGGAGTAGTGGGGCTAAAGGCAAATTTTGTCAACTTCACAAATTGCCATGGGTCTGGCTTGTCAGGCAACACCCTCCTCCCCAACACACACATGTACCTGACACACTTAATTATTCTTGTAGCTGGGGGAAGGGAATATAAGGCAGGTTAATTCTACCACTATCAACCAGAGTCTGAGACTGTGAGCTGAATGTGTGTCCGTGTTGTTACACCACTGGCTGCCCTTTGGGACCTGACAACACAAGCTAGGAAGAAATAAGACAAAAGAACCTAAATAGCATATCCTCAATATTTCAAAGTAATAGAGATAGAAGGAAGGAGGAATTAGTTTGATTTTAATGAAAAGAATGAATTCTAAAATATTTCAAAGGGCTGCAGTTATTACTTTTAAGTACAGTACATTTTGCAAAGCTATAAATGGGTACCTAATAAGTTAAATGAGGTAAGTTAATGAAAGAATTAAGATTCACAAGAGGCCTACATTATATAATTACGTATCATAAAAACAGAAAGTCCTTTAACATGTTGGAATTAATTGGATGACCCAGAAATTGAAGGTACATTAAAGTTTTTGAAAAAGCAACTAATTTCAGATTAAAGCTTTATACATAGTAGGCATTCAACAAATACTTGTTTAAGTAAAATAAACCAACTAGTCAAGTCCATCAGAAATTGTTACTCCCTCTGGACTGAGGGTTAAGTTCGGTTTCCATTGTGCTCATGGTAAGGCTCCCTCCTCTGCTCCAAAGCATAGCCAGAGACAACTGAAATTGGGATGACAACCTTAAACATGCTCTCATATATTTTAAAAAAGAACAGAAAATCGTTAAAAAAATACATTAGTAATGTAACTATCAATAGTAGCAAATTACTTGCTGAATATTGCCGTGGAGAACAGCTAATTTAAGATATTTTCTTCAGAAAATTCCAATTAAAGCGTGAATAGGTTAACTGGCAAGGGTTAATGCAGAGAAGAGTTGAAACAACCAGAATAACAGAACATCTTCCAGGTTCACCTGAAAATCTGTAGTGGTAGTGGAAGGGGGTACATAACGTGAAAAAGGATGGGAAGGCCAAAATTTAGGAGTGAAGCCACAGTAAACCTCAGCCCCCCAGATTTCTCTGGGACAGACCCTAACACTCTGCTGGGGTTACACAGTCAGCTGTGAACAGCAAGTCAGAGCACTGCAAGGAAGGACATTGTCCCCGGCTATAATGTTAATTGGAATCTATCCAAAACATTACCTCGGGTAAGATCTGCTTCCTTAGTTCTTTTCATTCAGTGGGGACTCAAGTGAATTTCTAAGACCATAACATATCTTAGTATCAAGATCAATACTGAATTAGCAGACATGGCTAAGGATAACTGGGGGGAAATAATTAACAAAATTAAGGAGGATCTGCACCGCTGGGACCCATAAAAGTTATTTTATGGGTCCATGTAAATGTAATAAAATCTCGGTCTGTGCCACAATTTAATTTCACATCAAAAAGGTCCCCACAGATAGTCTGTAAGATTATTTTACTAAAATTGAATATGCCTATGCCTCCCTATTCTGAGTGAGAAAAAGCTTACTCTGCTCAGAAGCTCACATTTCTCATGGAGGAAGGGAATAAGGTTCATCCCATTAGCACTGTCTAATGGCAGCCACTCAAAGTAGGTCATATAATTAATTTTTTATTAATAATAGCAGTTCATAATTGGTGGAGGCAGAATGACATATCAGAAGAATGCTTCCACATATAGGACATACTTTTATCAAATAAAAAAATCAAATATTGACAAGGAATGGAACATAGAGAGGACAATGTCTAAACCACTTATATCCTTACTATCCCATTTTGTAAAGGCAGCTGCTTCTTCGAATCTCTATCCAGTACTGTACGTTCAAAAGTTAAGCAGATCATCTCCCTGGAGATGTGACTCAATCAAGAGTGGTTGTTAAACTGGGTTAGGTGGAGGCGTGTCTCCACCCATTCGGGTGGGTCTTGATTACTTTACTGGAATCCTATAAAAGAGGAAAGTTTGGAGAAAGCAGGAGATTCGGAGAGAGCAGAGAAGGATGACAGAACATTGCAGAATGGCATAGCCACGAGAAGCAGAGAGTCTGCCAGCCAGCGACCTTTGGAAATGAAGAAGGAAAACGCCTCCCGGGAAGCTTCATGAAACAGGAAGCCAGGAGAGAAAGCCAACATATGACGCTGTGCTCACCATGTGCCTTTCCACATGAGAGAGGAACCCTGACTGTGTTCGCCATGTGCCTTCTCACTTGAGAGAGAGACCCTGAACTTCATCGGCCTTCTTTAACCAAGGTATCTTTCCCTGGATGCCTTAGATTGGACATTTCTATAGACTTGTTTTAATTGGGACGTTTTCTTGGTCTTAGAACTGTAAACTAGCAACTTATTAAATTCCCCCTTTTAAAAAGCCATTCCGTTTCTGGTATATTGCATTTCGGCAGCTTGCAAACTAGAACAGTATCCTATAACTATTTACTGAGAGATATTTATTATTCATTTTTTTCCTGTCCTCTGAGAAATACATATTCCTAATAAGAAGTAGAAGACAGTCTTTGGTTTCCTCTATCATAATTTGTTTCTGGATCACATTCACATCTAGTTTGAGGAAATATCCTCCCAGTTTATGCCCAAATATACTGCCTAAAACATCCACTATGCACCTCTGAGAGGTGGATATTCAAGAGTCATGGAAGGTGATGGGGTCATTACATCATATCCAAAAATCTGAATTTTGAAACAGAACAGTCACTTTTTTCTCTGCAGAATTAGCGAAGATGAGAAAAACTGACAATACTACAAGTGGGCAGTGCAATAAACAATTCTTCTATATTGCCCTCAGGAATGCTTTCTAGAAAATATTTGGCTGTATTTATCAAAAGCCTCAAAAATTTTCACCCTCTTTGATCTAGTAATCCTCTATTTAGTAGTATTATACAGAAATAAGCAGCACACACATATGAGTATATTTACAAAGATATTTATTCCAGTATTTTTAGAATTGAGTTCTTTCCTTGCTTTTGAAATTTTGGGTCTCACATAAAATTTTGAGCAAGTACCCATAATAATTGCATAGCTTATTCACTAATAAATTATAAATATACTATTATAGTGCATGCATTATAAGGCATATACATAAAAATTAAAGGATAAGGGAAAGATGAAATAAACTATATTTTAAATAATTTAAAATTTTATTTGTTAGCGGTACAGAGAAATTTTTTGCTTTCACTAAAAATTATTATTAACATTTCAATGAGAACAATGTCATCAAATATCAGATCAAAAGATAGTTGTGTTTTCTCTTGACAAAGGGCTGTTTTTAGTTACAAAAATAAAAGCTCTGTCATTTTTTTATCATCTGTGCTTGGATAATTAGTGTTATCTTAAATCTGAGGTGTACTCACAGAATTTTAAAATATTTCATCTCTTTTGAGGGATTAGCTTAGTTAAAACTAAATAATACAATAAGAAATCTACTTACGAGTGGCAAACAAAAGTGCAATATGTGGCAATATACTGAAACTCAATCAACCAGGGCATGGCCTCAATTCCTCGTCTTTGTTCAACTCCCAACTCTCATTCTTTTCTATTTATTTTAAATTGAAGTTTTATTCTAGTTACATGTATACAACCTAAAATTTTCCTCTTTTAATGACATTGAAATATATAATTCAGTACTGTTAATTGTGTTCACAGTGCTGTGCTGCCATCACCACCATCCATCACCACAATTTTTCCATCAACCCAAATGGAAACTCTGTAGTCCTGCTCTTTCCTGAGGATGGTTCTCCCATATTTTCTTTCTTAGCCATTATTTACTGTAATATGCACAAAGTGCAGTTGCCAGTGTCAATCCATATATTAAATGTAGATATGAATCTATAGAGAACTTCTGAAATTTCCCCCTATATCCCAGTGGATTATCTTGCACTCCTCTTAGAAAGACTGTCCCACTTTGGGAATCGCTGTCATGCTAAATGTTTAAGAACTTGGGTTTTGAATCAGATCATATTTTATATTCCAAGTTGACTAAAACTTAGTTTTTTCATTTGTAAAATATAGTATTATGTCCTTTCTAGGGTTATTGAAAGGATTAAGTAAGACAATGTATACAGAGTACTTGGCATATGTAGTGATTGATTAATATTAGATAATATTGCTCCAACTTTTTCTACAGGGATCATTTATTATATTCAGAAAAGAGAAACAAAACCCTTTTAAAACAGTAGGCCTCGATTCTAAGTTTTATAAAGGCAAGGATTATGATCCTGTCTTGCTCCCTTCTCTATCTCTGTCTGCCTGGTCCCATGTCTGGTCCACAGCAGTGTTTAAAATTTGTCAGTTGGATGAATGAATAAGGTGGTGGCTAAGGATAGAGAGGACACAGATGTAGTGGCAGAGAGTTACTCCACTTGTACAATGGCAATTATATGAAACCGCATGGTGTGTAGTAACGTGTAAATGAACAGAATATATTATATAACCACAATATGGAGTCCCATTGCACAATCCAGGGCACGTATAAATGGTTTGTCTTTACCACACACATTCCTGAAGTATTCCCTCCCCATTAAAAACCCCAAAGTATGCAGACTTTTAGCCTGGGCTCTCATGATCTCAAGGTAGCCCAAGGATTTTGTTCTGGCTATATAACTATATGAATGTATGAAGCCCTAATTACTAATTATTTTAAAATTAAAGAAGAACTATAAATAAAATGCAAATTCATTTTGCATTTGAAAACATTTATCCTCCTCTTCTATTTCCAAGTCAAGTCATATATTCAATCCCTGCCTGCACCAGGTGTTTTACACAGAAAAATCCTTCGCCACAATTCAACCCCAATCAGATGTCTTACAAATCCATCCTATTGATCAAAAGGAAATTCTCTGTGGGTTCCTTGTAGAAGTAACTCTCAGGACTAGAAAAATAGCTTGGCCTGCATGTCCTGCTGCTGAGAGACCACAATTTTCCTCTTTATCTATGAAGAACAGACTATTTCATCAAGTAATCCTGTCTTTAAAAAGTAAACCTAGCATATCTTATTATGAGCTAGACAAATTAGTATTTTGCAGAACTTGGGGTTATGAGTCAGCCAATTATAATAATTATAAGATGCTTATTTGAAGGCTCCAGGACAATTTCAGTCGAAGTAAAAGTTATAATTTTTAATGTGGAAATAAAGACAAGTTAATGCAATTTATTTTAAACTTAATATTCTGGAGCTTAAAATAGTTCCTGAAAGAATTATTGTACCTTGTAGTGTTCCCACTTATATGGCCATGTACTTGGGCTAGTTCTCCATTTGACATAACTTTCCTTTTGACTCATTATTTAGACCCGGAGAGTGGCCCCTGACCTGCATGGGTACAAATATCCTGAATTCAGAAGAAAGGTGCTGGGAGGAGGTAACATCAGAGAGCACTCTCAGGTACCTCCCAACAAACTTCTGCCCTGCATTGCAGTATGGGATTCCAACCTCGTGAAGCTTCATGACATGGAGTGGTAATAGAGAATGCCTCTGGGAAGAGGGAGTGGATGCCCAAACATGATTCCATTTGCTTTCTTACTTGCTTTCATCTGCTTTTGTGGAATACACTCTGCCTTCTTCATCATCATGTTTAAGATCATGGCCTTTGTAATGCAATTCATCTCAGCCAGGCTGGAAAATGAAAGCAGGATGAGGGCTCAAACTTGGGTAATTAAATCCACACATCATGATCTAATTTGGACCAGCGAAGAAATAATCTTGAAGGAAGATTCAAAATTAGGATTCTAGTTCTATCATTGCTACCAATTAACTCTCTCTTTCTTCATTTTCAAACAAGGGTTAAAAAAAAAACTGCTTTAATTTGGTTTGCTGTGATAACAGTGGATATTACATATATGAAAATTCTCTGAAAAAAATTTTAAAGCAAAAGGAAACTAGAATTACCTAGGAAGATAATAGGCATCACTGTTATTCTATTAGGCTTTTTAAGGGGGAAAACCCCTGCATATTATTCAGTCTCTCAGGAAAAAACACACAAGATCTGTAAACAGCATTGATCCAACATAAAGGCCTATGAAAATTGTTGAATTTTTAACAAATAAACAAAAGGCCCATGTTTTGGTTTGCTAAAGCTGCCAGAAGGCAATAAATATACCAGAAATGGATTGACTTGTTTTTTTTGGATTCACTTTTGTAAAGGGGATTTATTAAGTTACAAGTTTGCAGTTCTAAGCCCATAAAAATGTTCAAATTAAGACATCCAGAGAAAAATACCTTGACTCTGAAGAAGGCCAATGGCGTCCAGAGCTTCTCTGTTACATGGGAAGGCACATGGCTGGTGTCTGCTGGTCCTTGCTCCTGTTCCATTGCTTTCAGCTTCTGATTCCAGTGGTTTTCTCTCCAAGAATCTGTGGATCCTCACTTAACTTCTCCTGGACAAATCCTGGGTTTCATCTCGCAGCTTAACATCTCCAGCATCTGTGTCTGCTTTACATCTCTGCTCTGTATGTTCACTCTGAGCTCTCCTTCTCTCTATGAGCTGTTTTAAGGACTCCAGTAAACTAATTAAGACCCACCTCGAATGGGCAGGGTTGCATCTCCTTGGGAATAATAAAGGCCCCACCCCCAATTAAGTGGGTCACATTTCTATGGAGACAAACTAATCAAAAGATCCCACCCAAGCAATGGTTTGTCTCCACAAGACTGGATTAAAAGAACATGTCTTTTCTGGGGCACATCACAATTTCAAACCTGCACAACCCAGTATTGATAGTGATGTTTCTTGCCTGACCTCATGAGCGAGAAGTTAGAATTTAAGGGATGATTATGGTTGCTGAATCATTATATTCTTTTTTGCTTTCTGGTATGTTGGAGTTGATAGAGGGAAATATCAGAAATCTTTAAACTGTAATCCAGATGCTGCGGTCTCTGAGAATGATTGTACAGCTTTTCTCTAGTCACCTTCATGATTGTAAAGCCCTTGTGACTGACCCTCGCTGGTACCCATTTTGTCTGGTTTTTCAACTTTGAAGTCTTCCGATCACTAAAAATAGCCCCTAATGTTTATTAATGAAGAATTAACCCATCCCAGTTCCAAAGTTATCTTGATAACTAAAGCTGGATCTAACCAAAATGGGCTGGCCTGACATGCAGTAGCTTAGACTTTAACCTATGAGTTACCTATACCTCATTGTAATGCTAAAATAACGCCCATCACATTAAGGCCGCCATTTTCTCACATATGTTCTGTGACTGTGCATGTCATCAATCTGCATGTGCTCAATAATTCGATCACCTCTAATTACATCATCTGGAGCCACTGTGCTCATTATCCTAAAACCTGCCCATCTTTTGATACTATAAAATCATCAGAATTGCTGCAGTTTGGGGAGATAGATTTTTGGGCTGCTAGGTCATCTGCTGTTCTGCTTTGCCCTATCAATAAGCTCTTTCTCCCTTTGAAGCACTGGTGTCTCAGGAATTGACCATTGAGTGCATTGGGCAGTGAATGCACCATCTCTGTCCAGTAACACGGGTTTGAGGCAACATGAGTCTGGGCGTCAGAGCATCTGGGCTTGAGGAAATCTCTGCCACTTATCGGTAGTTATGTGAACTTCAACAAGTCACTATTTGCCTTGGCTTCAGTTTCATTTCCTGGGAAACTGGGGTAATAATAGCTATTCTGTTAACTTCACTGGCGTCTTTTGAAAATCAACATGGCCTGGGCTCATCACCTCTTTGCATTTACTATAAATGAGTCAACAGTGCAGATTTTATCGAAAAAAGGTTTCTGAGGAGATGGTTGAAGATCACACAGTATTTTACTCAAAACATTTTCATTTATCTCCAAAAACCTCTATTCTACTGCCAACCCTCCTGTTGACCTGCCATCTTCCCTAAGCTTCGGTCTCCAAACCTGCACGCTCACCACCTGTTAATAGGAACTCTGAAAACAGAAAGGCCCTTACTCAGAGGAGGAAGATTTTGTCTGTGCTCAGCCTCCACATCAGTGTCTTTCAATTTTTTATTACCTTGGCTCCAGAAAGATAGATTGTGCATCATACTTAGGACACACATGCATAGAAAAAAAAATGGAAATGAACAATTCATGAATCAATTAAAAGAAAGAAGTATTCCCATGTTGGCATTTTGGACCCTCACAACCTTCCTAGTGCCTCCACTGGAGAAGTTTCAGGTCAGAAAGCAATTGGCATTGATGGAGTAGTGCACTTTGCTGGGTCAGAAGTGAGGTCTGATGTGACCGAATTGGGAACACTAATTCCATGCAAGGCCAGACTGAGGCATTCGGTCTGGGTTCAGTTTGGGTAAGAAAGACCATTTGGATTCCCTTCAAGCTTGCTCATGTTTTGGTTTTACTTGGAAGCAGTAAATAAGCAATCAAAGGCTACACACAAGAGGAGTACAGGAGTAAGCAGATGTGACTGCCTGGCCCCTCCATCCTGTGTCTCTGAGGCAGGCTGTAGTGAGTGCCTTTGGAGCTCACACGGCATCACCTACCTTCCAGTTAGAAAAGCTCTGAACTAGGGGGGCCAAGATGGCGGCTTAGCAATGTGCGCGTTTTAGTTCGTCCTCCAGAACAACTACTAGATAACCAGAAACAATACAGAATAGCTCCCGGAACCACGATAGTGACTGGACACACAGCGCGCCCAGAACTGGAGCTAGACCAACGGCAACTCTTCGGATCTGTGAGTTCCCCAAGCCGCGGCGGCCAGCGCCCCTCCCCCATAGTTGGCTCCTCGGAGGGAAAGGAAAGAGACTTACAGTAGCGGGGATTGAATCCAACCAAGCACCAATTGTGGCATTAATAAACAAATTCTGATTACTAAAAATAGGCCCCCAGCTCACGCGAAACTGGGCAAGTCAGAAGTCGCTTATTGGGCTAACCGAAAAAGAGGAAAGGGGACAAAACGGGGGTTTTCGTGGCTGTTTCTATGGAGACTTGGCAGCCTCTGGATTCAGCGGCGGGACTTCTCGGG
>PVIY010028836.1:0-32670 GCA_004026745.1 Myrmecophaga tridactyla | reverse complement strand
AAGTTGGGCTTCACCCCTCCCCTGGGGAAGGCGCATGTGGGAGACAGCCCTGAGAGCAGTCTGTTTCTGCCTGTGTGTGGGGCAGCCGCAGCCTGAGAGGTCCCGCCGCTGAATCTGGAGACTGCCAAGTCTCCGTAGCAACCGCCGGGAAAACCCCCATTTTGTCCCCTTTCCGCTTTTCCGGTTAGCCCACTAAGCGCCTTCTGACTTGCCCGATTTCGCGTGAGCTGGGGGCTATTTTTCGTAATCAGAATTTGTTTATTAATGCCGCAATTGGCACTTGGTTGGATTCAGTCCCTGCTACTGTTTCCTTTCTCTCCGCGAATCCGCCTATGGGGGAGGGGCGCCGGGCGCCGGCCGCCGCGGCTTTGGGGAACTCAGATCGGGCGAGTGCGCGAGTGCGGTCGTTTGGATTCAGTCTCTGCTACTGTTTCCTTTCTCTCCGCGGAGCCGCCTATGGGGGAGGTGCGCCGGCCGCCGCGGCTTTGGGGAACTCACAGATCCGGCCAGTTGCCGTCGGTCTAAGCTGTTCCCGTTCTGGGCGCGCTGTGTGTTCGGTCACTATCGTGGTTCCCGGAGCTGTTCTGTATTGTTTCTGGTTATCTAGTAGTTGTTCTGGAGGACGAACTAAAACGCGCACCTTGCTAAGCCGCCATCTTGGCCCCCCTCAGAACATGGCTTTTTGAGGTACATAACAGTTTCAAACCAGCACAGTACACCAGGAAACCATGCTCTGAGAGAGAGAACCCACAGAAGCAAGAAACTGAAAGCAATAGAAGCAAGAGAAAGGAGAGACCAGCAGAAGCTACATTGTGCCTTGCCATGTGACAGAGGAGTCCAGGATTACCAGCACCCAGTCTTTGGGAAGAAAGCATTGTCCTGATGATGCCTTGATTTGGACATTTTCACAGCTTATAAGATAAATAAATTCCCATTGTCAAAAGCCAGCTCATTTCATGGTATCTACTTTGGGCAGTTTAGCAAAATAAAGCAGCTATATTCAGTTTACTTAATCAACTCAAACATTTAACTTAATAAAGATCCTCCTTGCAGCAAAATAAAGTTCTAAACTTTCTTTTGAATAACCAGGTTACTCTTTCTCACCAAGAACACTTAATGTGTGTCCACACACGCAGTCCTATGCAGCCCAAGACTTTGCTACCAATGGCTTAGACTTCACATTCCACTCTCTCACAGCTCTAAAATAAAATCATTCTCCTTTCCAGACTAAACCAATCAAATATTTAAATTACTCTCCTCCTGTATTGTACATTGCATTCAAATAAATGCTCTAATTTGGTCCTTTCTGTCTTCAGGGCACGAATACTCACTTAACCAAAGTAAAGTACACAACATGATCTTGGGAACTTAAGGTTTAGGCTATAATAATACTTGAGAATTTCACACAGTTAAAATAAGAACTTATATTATGAAAGATGAAATAGACAGCTAGTTAGGCATGAAGTCAAAATCACAAGGTATCCTAATGCCAGGCAGAATTGGTTTGGTAAGCCTCTTTTTTTGGTTTCATCCTCCCTGGCATGTGAGAGTTATCAAGCAGAAATGCAGCCTTTATACTTCTTTTAAATTGCCTCTCTCTGTCCTCTTTTTCTCTTTACCTGATATCATCATTGGTAGATCTCTATCAGATGTGTTTCAAAATTGGGCCCCTGTCAATGAAAGGGTCTCTGATAATGGCTTTGAACATTTAGCAGCTGACATTTTTTATTCATGAGACAGGTTGAGCTGAGGATGCAAATTTGGGAATCTTGGGCATATAAATAGTGTTCAAAGCTGTGAGGCTCCAAAGGGGGTCACCAGGGAGAACATGTGGACTAGGAAGAGCTGTGAGGGCTGAGTCCTGAGCATTGAGAGGTGGTAGAGAAGATTCAGAATCAGCAGATTGGGATGGAACAGCTAGTGAGGTAGGAAGGAGACTAAAAAGAATGCAGTGTCCAGGCAGTCCCCCTTTTCCTTCTTTAACACTTACTTATCTTTCAGACCTCCATCGAGGATATTTTCTTCCCCAGACTTGGTTTGGCATCTCTCCTATCTGTCTTCACAGCATCCTGCCCTCCCTCTTCTCTCACAGTATATTATCACGGCTCATAGTTATTTGTCTACTCTTCTAAATTGTGAGCTTTTTGAGAAGAGATATAACAGTTTATCTTGTGGAAGAGTTTCCCAAGAAATTAGCAGAGTGCTTGGCACATAATTGATGAATGCAAGTTGGTTGAATTGATTTGAGTAAAATTGGTACTTCCGGTTAAAAAATACACATTACTACCATGATAGAGTCTAGCATGATGATCTAAGCCATTAGAGTACCACACATACATTTATTTTTTTCTTTTTATTTTTCTACATAGCCATTTGGTTCTTTCTTTCTTTTTTTTTTTTTTAAATTTGCATATGGGCAGGAGGCACCAGGGATCGAACTCCAGACCTCCAGCACGGCAGGTCGGAGCTCTGCCTGCTGAGCCACGGCAGCCGCCCAGCCATTTGGTTCTTTCAAACAAGAATTTTCAAGCACTAGCCAGCACTGGTGTGTTCCATGTCTGATTCATGGGGAGGGAAAGAAAGAAGGAAACTGAAATTTATATGTACTTACCACCATACATATCAAGCTTGGCTTTCGTATGTTATCTTGCTTAAGCATTTAGCCCTCCTCACAAACTTGAGGGGAAGGCATAATTAACCCCATTTTCCAAGAAGAAACCATGGTTTAGAAATGCTAAGTAATTTGCCCATGATCACCCAAACGGTAAGACCCAGGAATTTAATGTTTATAAAGCCCTTATAACATATATTTATATAATACACTGCCTAACAAATGAATAAATGGCTTCTTTAAACACAGTGGTGTCACTCACCGGAAAGTACAGAAGCAGAGACCCAAAGAGGATTGTTTCCAACAGGATAAGGCCCGATGCCCTGATGCTCTAAAAGACAAAAAGAACATGTCACTGTTAACTTCGATTATAGATATGGGGAGATTTCTGTTCTGTGACAAAGCCTCAAGAAGAGGATAGAATCATTGGGGGAAAACAAATACATAAATGACATAATTCAGATGGGTGGACTTGATGGAAACATTCAGAGTCCAACTCCACAGGTGGGGACAGGCTTGACGACAGTTCCAGGGGCCTCATGGAATTTCATTCCCTAAAATCTGAATCATTGAACACACTGAGAGCTGAGAACACTATCAGAAGACACTGTTCCTCCAGGAAAGTCCCAGATACAGAAGATCTTGCCTGGATTTCTAAAACATCGGCCACTAGTACATCCTGAATGCTGTTTTTAAGCCATTTCACCAACATCTGTAGGATAGTTTCCATGGAAACAAGAATACGGACAACAACACTAAATAAAAGAGGCATCTCACCATGTAGACATGCTTAAATGTTACTGTTAACTCAAAATTTAAAAGAATGAGTGGTGATCCTCCTTGCTGGGTGCCCATGCATCCAGGCATTGACCGCTTGACCCTGTACCCCAAACCCCTGCCCTGCACACGTGCACACCCTTGACCCACCACCCCCGGCACAAGTGCCCTGCTCCCACACCTGGCAGATGCTCACGTGCACATCTGTGCTACATAGTCCCTGCCCTGTACACACATACATCCCTGCTCCAACCCCCACCCCTACACCCATGCATCTGTGCCAGGACTCCACCTATCTGACATCACCCACCCCTGACCCATGTCCTGCAACCACCATGACCTGTGCCCCACCCCTACACACTCACGTATCCACATCCTGGCCATGCTGGTCCCACCCCTGTGCAAGGACACACCTGTGCTCTGCCTCCTGTGCCCCAACCTCTGTGCCCCACACCACACACCCTGATACCCACAACCCCCATGCTCCACATGCCCACCCACATCCTGCCTGCGCGCCAGCCCCTGTGCATCTGCACTGCCACCCCTTCACGACTCCCACCAGGCCCTGTGTCCTCCACACTGCACCCTGCTCCTGTACTCCAAGGTCTGCCTGAACTGCACCCCACCAACACGGCCCCCACACCGCATGTCCACAATCCCATGTCCTGCACCTCATGCTCACAGTTACCAGTGAAGCATCATAAGATCTGTGCCCATACTGCATCACAACAAGCCACCACACTGTGTGCCCCACCTGCTGTCCTGCATCCTGCTCCACAACCACCCCACAAATACAAAGCTTTAGACTACTGAAGGAAATCAACTTTCAAAGTAACCCTATCAAGATATTTATATGCTTGGAGGCAACAGAAGACCACCAAGCATAGGAAGATGCAGACAGATATAGCCCCACCAAATTAATTTGGTCATTTAACTTAAATGACCAAATTAAAACACCAGAGAAGACACAGACTTTGGAACAACTAATCAAAGATATTCATATAACTCTATTAAATAAAATAAATGGGATAGCTAATGCATAAAGGAGATCAAGAAGACACTAGAAAAGCATAAAGAGGAATCTGAAAGAATAAATAGAAAAATAGTAGATTTCACAAAGACTAAAGATGCATAGACCAAATGAAAAATATACTAGAGATGCACAACAACAGATTTGAAGAGGCAAAAGAAAGAATAAGTGAACTAGAGGACAGGACAACGGATTTTGAACACACAAAAGAGAAAATGGCAAAAAAGATAGAAATATTTGAATTGGATCTCAGGGAAATGATGGACAAAACAAAGTACACAAATATAAGAATCACTGGTGTCCCAGAAGGAGAAGAGAAGAGTAAAGGGATGGGAAGATTAGCTGAGGATATAATGGGGGAAAACTTCCCAACCCTTACAAAGGACAAAAATCTGCAAATCAAAGAAGCACAATAAACTTCAAATATAATAAATCCAAATAGACCTTCTCCAAGACACACACTAATCAGTCTGACAAATGTTAAAGAGAAGCAGAAAATCTTGAAAGTGGCAAGAAAAAAACAATCTACTACATGCAAGGGAAACCACATAAGACTGACTTCAGACTACTTGACTAGCACTATGGAGGTGAGGCGGCAGTGGTATAATATATTTAAGATCCTGAAAGAGAAAAACTTCCAACCAAGAAGTCTATATCCAGCCAAATTGTCCTTCAAAACTGTGGAAGAGATTAAATTTTTCACAGACAGACAAATGCTGAGAGAATTTGTCAATAAGAGACTGGCCCTACAAGAAATACTAAAAGGAATTCTACTGGCTAAAAAAAAATGACAGGAGAGGGAGGTCTGAAGGAGGGCATAGAATTGAAGAGTACCAGTAAGGGTAACTTAAAGAAAAAAAAGAGAAAGAGGAAAAAGAATATATAGATTTGACAAATAAAATTCAAAGGATAAAATGGTAGATTCAAGAAACATCTTTACAGTAATAACATTGAATCTTAACAGACTAAATTTACCAATTAAAAGATACAGATTGGCAGAATTGATTATGAAATATAGTCCCACTATATGCTGGATTAGGTGTGCTGGTTAGGTTCTGGTGTTCACTGGGTCAAATGATTATGCCCAGTTGTCCAGTCAGACGAGTACTGCCCTGACCATTGCTGCAAGGATATTTCTAGCTGGTTGATTAAATCATCAGTCAGTTGATTGCATCTGTGGCTGATTACATCTGAGATCAACTAAGGCATGTGTCCCACTAGGAGATAATTCAATCAGCTTAATGCTTTTAAGGAAGAAGAAAGACTCTTTCTCTGCTTCTTCAGCCAATGAGCCTCTCCTGTGGAATTCGTCCAGGCCCTTCATTGGCGTCCCCAACCTCACAGCCTGCCCTATAGATTCTCACCTCTTCCATTCCAATGGTTGTGTGAGACACCTTTATAAATCTCATATTTACAGATCTCTCCTGCTGTTTTTATTTCTCTAGAGAACCCTGACTAACACAGCTTAGTACCAGAAGTGGTTCTTAAGAAATAGAATCTTAAAAATGGGTTTTTACAGTTGGTTTTCTACTCTGACTAGACTCAGAGGCACTAATAACTCTGTTTCCAATAATGAAAATGGCAGTGACATTCCATGAGGTGAGTTGGCAAAAGAGATGCTCAAAATATCACCATTAAATTCTGCTAATTGTATGTTTATACAAGGCAAGGCTCTGGGTGATAATGTATTTGACATCTTTACAGAGTTTTGTGGAATTAAGAGGCATAATGATGTTGGCTGGTTGTTATTAGATATGCTGGATACAGTAATGAGAAAATGGGATGAGCTGAACACTTCAAATTTGAAACTTTAGCACTATATGAACAATGTAAAAGTTTCCATGTGTGTCCTGAAAGAAAATCTTATTTCCTGTGGTCACAGACTTGAGATCTCTGAAAACCAGACACAAAGTCTCACTGTGCAAGTAGCAGATTTACAATGTAAACTAAAATCTCAACCTTGCAGGGTGTCTGCTGTTAAAGTAAGGGTTTTGATTAGAAAAGAATGGATCCTGAAATGTGGTATGGTGATATACAGCTTGATAATGATGGCGAGAGGGACATGGGATCCCTGAAATCTGCTGAGCATTTGCTAGATAAATCTCTGATGGACTGCCCTGAGAAAACAGCTTCACAGCCTCTAGCCTGCTTTGAGGAAATAGCTTCCCACCTCTAGTCTCCTCGGAGGAATCAACCTCCATCTAATGAGATTAACCCTTCACTGTCTGCTAACTCTGTAACCACCTCCCCTGGGGAAAAAGCCCTCACTCCTCTGTCTGGAGTGACTAATCCTGTTTCACCAGATACAACTACAACAGAATGCCCTGAGGTAACTGGATTGGAAGACATTTCTATTTCTTTTCATGATCCACCCCCACCATCCCTCTTTTCTTCAAGAACTATAACTAGACTAATGTCCCAATAGGCCCTGAAAGGTGAGGTACAAAGTGTGAACCATGAGGAAGTATGCTACACTCCAAAAGAACTGCATGAATTTTCCAATTTATATAAACATAAATCAGGGAAATATGTGTGGGAATGGATATTAAGGGTGTGGGATAGTGGTAGAAAGAATATAAAGTTGGATCAAGCTGAATTTATTGACATAGGCCCACTAAGCAGAAATTCTGCATTCAATGTTTTTGTAAAAGGGGTTAGAAAGGGTGCTAATAGTTTGTTTGGATGGCTGGCTGAAATATAGATCAAAAGGCAGCCAACATTACCTGAGGTCAAAATGCCAGAACTGTTCTTGTATAATGTAGATGAGGGGATTCAGAGGCTTAGAGAGATGGGAATGTTAGAGAGGATTTATCATGGAAGACCTGCTCACATACCCCAGGAATCCAGAGGACACATCTTTCACCAAAACCTTGAAAATTTAATTTGTGCGACTAGCTCCATCATCCCTGAAGAGCTCGGTAGTCACCCTTCTCTGTAGGTGAGATATTACTGTGGGAACTGCTGTCACTGAGCTGGAATCCTTAAACACAATGGGAATGATTGGATCCTGAGTTGGCAGAAGCCATGTGGCAACAGTTAATCACCAGGGACAAGGTGGGTGTGGCCACCATAATGGACAGCAGATGCAAAGCAGCAGTCAAAATAATCTGAGTCACAGAGACTTGTGGCATTGGCTAATAGATCATGGGGTACCTAGAAGTAAAACAGATGGACACTCTACTAAATTCTTGAGCTGTATGAGCAGAAGAATTCTAGGCCAAGTAAACAGAAGTCTAACTTGAATTACAAAAACAGAGAATCACGGCACCTTAATCAATTCCCAGACTTGAGACAGTTTTCAGACCCAGAGCCCCTTGAATTGGGGGAGGGCTGGGTATCTTTGGGGAAGGATCCTTTTACACTGCCCCAAATTTATACTGCTAACCTTCCTCCCAGCTGCTCTGGTCTGCCAAAGCTGCCAGAAAGCAACACACCAGAGATGGATTGGCTTTTAATTAAAGAGAATTTATTTAGTTAAAAATGAATAGTTCTTCAGAGGAAAGGCGGCTAACTTTCATCTGAGGTTCTCTCTTACATGGGAAGGCACAGGACGATCTCTGCTGGCCTTCTCTCCAGGCCTCTGGGTTCCAACAACTTCCCCCGGCATGATTCCTTTCTGCCTCTCCAAAGGCCTGGGCTGAGCTGCGAGTGCTGAGATGAGTTATGTTGAGCTGCTTGGGCTGTGCTGCATTGACCTCTCTCATTTAAGCATCTGGCCAATTAAACCAAACATCATACATTGCAGTAGGCACTCCCCTTAGCCAACTGCAGATGTAATCAGCGACAGATGAGCTTCATATGCCATTGGCTCATGGCCACAGCAACAGAACTAGGCACCTTCTCCTGGCCAAGTAGACACCTGAACCAACTACCACACCAGCCTTCCCCAAGGAGACCAATGGTCTTTTACTAAGGTGACTGCACTGGGGAAAAGAAATGATCAGATATTTTGAGGATTATTAGATACTGGCTCAGAAGTGACACTAATTCCAGGAGACCCAAAACATCACTCAGTCAGAGTAGGGGCTTATGGAGGTCAGGTGATCAATGGAGTTTTAGCTCAGGTCTGTCTCACAGTGAGTCCCTGGACCCATTCTGTGGTCATTTCCCCAGTTCCAGAACAAATGGCAGGAAAGGCCAAGTGGAAGCCGCTAGAACTGCCTCCACCTAGCAAAATAGTGAATCAGAAGCAATACCATATTCCTAGAGGGATTTCAGAGATTACTGCCACTCTTAAGGAATTGAAGGATGCAGGGCTGGTGATTCCTACCACGTCCCCACTCAATGCTCCTTTGTGGCCAGTGCAGAAAACAGATGGGTCTTGGAGGATGACAGTTGATTACTGTAAACTTAACCAGGAGGTGACTCCAATTGCAACTGGTGTTCCAGATGTGGTGTCATTGCTTGAGCAAATAAACACATCGCCTGGTACCTGGTAAGCAGAGCTATTGATCTGAAGTATGCTTTTTTCTCAATAGCTGTCAATAAGGACCACCAGAAACAGTTTGCATTCAGCTGGCAAGGCCAGCAGTATATTTTCACTGTCCTGCTTTAGGGGTATATCAACTCTTGAGCCCTATGTCACAATCTTGTCCTCAGGGAACTTGATCATTTCTCCCACCCACAAGGCATCCCACTGGTCCATTATATTGATGATATCATGTTGATTGGACCAAGACAACAAGAAGTAGCAACTACACTAGGCTTATCTGTAAGGCATTTGTGGGTCAGAGGATAGGAGATAAATCTATCAAAAATACAAGGGACTTCTACCTCAGTGAAATTTCTAGGTATCCAGTGGTAATGGGCATGTTGAGGTAGCGCTTGTAAGGTGAAAGATAATCTGTTGCATCTAGCCCATCCTACAACCAAAAAAGAGGCACAATGCCTAATTGGCCTCTTTGGATTTTGGAGTCAATATTTTCCTCATCTGGGTGTGCTACTCAGGCTCATTTACTGAGTGATGAGAAAAGCAGCTAGTTTTGAGTGGGGACAGGAATAAGAGGAGGTTCTGCAACAGTTCCAGGCTGCTGTGCAAGATGCTCCGCCACTTGGGCTATATGATCCAGCAGATCCAGTGATGCTGGAAGTGTCAGTGGCAAATAGGGATGCTGTCTGGAGCATTTGGCAGGCCTTTATAGGCCAATCACAATGCAGACCCTTAGAATTTTGGAGCAAAACCTTTCCATATGCTGCAGATAACTACTCTCCTTTTGAGAAACAGCTTTTAGCCTGCTACTCAGCCTTAGGAGAGACTGAACGCTTAACCATGGGCCACTCATCATCCAGGTGATACAGAGGCAGCTGTGTTGATAGAATGGTGGAATGGCCTTTTGAAGACACAATTACAGTGCCAACTAGCAGTACCTTGCAGGGCTGAGGCAATATTCTCCAGGAGGCTAGTATGCTCTGAATAAAAATCCATTCTATGGTGCTGTTTCTTCCATAGCCAGAATTCACAGGTCCAGGAATCAAGGGGTGGAAATGGAAGTGGCGATCACTCACTATCACCCCTACTGATCCACTAGGAAAATGTCTTCTTCCTGACCCTGAAACCTTAAGCTTTGCTGCTCTACAGGTCTTAGTTCTAAAAGGAGGAGTGCTCCTACCAGGAGACACAATGATTCCATTGAACTAGAAGTTAACACTGCCACCTGGAGACTTTGGACTTCTTACGCCACTGAATCAACTGGCACAGAAGGGGACTACTGTTCTGTCCAGGATGATTGATCCTGACTATCATGGGGAAATAGGACTGCAACTATACAGTGGAGGTACAGAAGAGTGTTCCTGGAATACAGAAGATCCCTTATGGTGTCTCTTAGTACTACCGTGCCCTGTGATTAAAGTCAACGGAAAACTGCAACAACCCATTTCACAGAGGACTACCAATGGCCCAGAAACTTCAAGAATGAAGATCTGGGTCACCCCACCCAGCAAAGAACCATGGCCAGTTGAACTGTGTGCTGAGGGTACAGGGAACATGGAATGGGTAGTAGAAGAAGGTAGTGGTAAATATGAACTACGACCACATGACCAGTTACAGAAATGAGGACTGTGATTGCATGAATATTTCCTCCCTGTTTTGTTTTGAGTATGTTTGCATTTGTACATAAGCAAATATCTTGTTTTCTTCTTGTCATATGACATAAGTTGCATTGTTCAAGTTATAGTATTTAAGTCAGAGGACATGAAGTTTAAGAGTGAATGTTATCTAATGACTTGCACCTTATTCTGGAGAGATGCAGTGTGTTTCAGTTTGAACACAGATAGTTGAGTATTGTTAGGTGAAACATATGTCTGCTATTATGTTCTATTTGGAAATTAAGGATGTTTCAAGGTGATGTGTATAGCAGTCAAGTTGACAAGGGGTGGACTGTGCTGGTTAGGTTCTGGTGTCAATTTCACCAAATGATTATTCCCAGTTGTCTGGACAGACAAGTAGTGCCCTGACCATTGCCACAAGGCTATTTCATGGCTGATTGATTAAACCACCAGTCAGTTGACTGTATCTGTGGTCGATTACATCTGTGATCAACTAAGGCATGTTTCCCTCAAGGAGATAATTCAATCAGCTGAATGCTTTTAAGGAAGAAGAGAGACTCTGTCACTGTTTCTTCAGCCAGTGAGCCTCTCCTGTTTAATTTGTCCAGACACTTCATTGGAGCCACCTTCCTCACAGCCTGCCCTATGTATTTTGGACTCTCCCATTCAAATGGCTGCATGAGACACCTTTATAAATCTCGTATTTATAGATTTTTCCTGTTAAATTTGTTTCTCTAGAGAACCCCAATTAACACATGCTGCTTACAAGAGACTCATCTTAGACACAAGGATACAAATAGAATGAAAGTGAAAGGACAGAAAAAGATGTTCCACACAAGCTGTAACCAAAAGAAAGCAGGAATAGTTTTACTAATATCAGAAAAAAATGGATCTTAAATGCAAGTACATCGTAAGGGACAAAGAAGGACACTATATAAAAATAAAAGTGTTAATTTACCAAGAAGAAATAACAATTATAAATGGCTATGCTCCCATTCAAGGAGCTCCAAAGTACATGAGGCAAACATTGGCAAAACTGAAGGGAATGAGACATGTTTCAACAATAATACCAGGAAATTTCAATACACCACTCTCCTCTATAGATAGAACAACTAGACAGAGGATCAACAAGGAATAGAGAACTTAAACAACTTGACAAATGTATTAGACTTAACACACATACATAGGTCATTATAATCCAAAACACCAGGATATAAATTCTATCTCTAATGCTCATAGAACATTCTCAAGAATAGATCATATGCTGGGACACAAAGTAGGTCTTTATAAGTTTAAATACATTGAAATTATTCAAAGTACTTTCTCTGATCACATTGGAATGAAGCTGGAAATCAATAACCACCAAAGAATGAGAACTCACAAATATGTGGATATTAAATAACACAACCAGTGGGTCAAAGAAGAAATTGCTAGAGAAATTGATAGGTATCTGGAGATGACTGAAAATGAGAATATAACATATCAAAACTATGTGATGCAGCAAAGGCTGTGCTGAGAGGGAAATTTATTGCCATAAATGCCTATATTAAAAAAGAAGATAGTGGGCAGTGCAATGGTGGCTCAGTGGCAGAATTCTCACCTGCCATATGGGAAACCCAGGTTTGATTCCTTGAGCCTGCCCATGTAAAAAAAAAAAAAAAAAACTAAAAAAAGAAGAAAGAGCAAAAATTGAGGACTAACTGCTTACCTGGAGGAACTTGAGAAAGAACAGCAAACTAACCCCAAAACAAATTGAAGAAGAGAAAGAACAAAGATTAAAGCAGAGTTAAATGAATGGAAGAACAAAAGAACAATAGAAAGAATCAATAAAACCAAAAGTTGGCTCTTTGAGAAAATCAATAAAATCAATGGACCACTAGCAAGGCTGACAAAGAAAAAAAGGGAGCAGATGCAAATAAAATCAGAAATGAAAGGGGGTCAATACCACAGACGCTGAAGAAATAAAAAAAATCCTAAGAGGATACTATGAACAACTATATGCAAACAAACTAGACAACTTAGATGAAATGGACACATTCCTGGAAACACATGAACAAGCTACATTGACTTAAGAAGAAATAGAAAATCTCACCAAACCAATCACAAGTAAAGAGATTCAAATCAGTCACCAAAAATCTTCCTGCAAAGCCCAGAACCACACAGCTTCACCAAGGAATTTTATCAAACATTACAAAAAGGATTAATACCAATCCTGTTCAAATTTTTTCAAAAAATTGAGGAAAAATGAACACTACCTAACTAATTTTATGATACTAACATCACTTTAATTCCCAAACTGGATAAAGATGCTATAAGAAAGTAAAACTACAGGCCAATCCCCTAATGAACATAGACACAAAAATTCATGACAAAATACCAGCAAATTGAATCCAACAATGCATTATAAGAATTATACACCATGACCAAATGAGATTCATACCAGGAATGCAAGGATGGTTCAACATAAGAAAATCAATTAATGTAATACAACACATCAACAAATAGAAAGGGAAAAATCACATGATCATCTTGATTGATGCTGAGAAAGCATTTGACAAAATTCAACATCCTTTTTCTGCTAAACACTTCAAAATGTTGGAATCAAAGGTAACTTCCTCAATATGATAAAGGGCATATATGAAAAACCCATAGCCCACATCATACTCAATGGAGAGAGCTTTTCCCCTAAGATCAGGAATGAGACAAGATGGCCTCTGTCACCACTATTATTCAACATTGTTCTAAAGTTCTAGCTATAGCAATCAGGCAGGAAAAAAAAAATTTTTCCAAATTGGAAAGGAGGAAGTAAAAATTTCATTATTTGCAGATGACGTGTTACTATACTTGCAAAATCCTGAGAAATCTACAACAAAGTTACTTGAGCTAATAAACAAATTCAGCAAGGTGGCAGGATAAAAAAAAGTCTTGTTAGACTCAGAATTGTAATATCTTTCCATAGCAAAATGCTTAGATTTGTAATAAGAAGTAAAAGACCAAAAAACCTCCAATCTTATCTTCTAATGACAAATGTTATTCCAATGAGTCCAACCATCAGTATAGGGTGAATATATCAATTAAGAATAAAAAAACACAAAACAGGTCATTTTAGGATGACTGTGTTTTCACCATAAGCAATATAAAATGCATATACAAATTACACTCATACAAATATAATATTTTACTAAACAGAAAATTAATTTGAAGTAGCAGAAATAAATTTGCAACAACAATGTCACAATAGTTCTCCATAGAAAAAGAAATATGAGGTAACTGGGAACCAGAGAAACGAAATTCTAATTCTTTATCCCCAAACCCTAGCAGAACATGGTTAGATACATAGGATGTTTTATGCAATCCCTCAAAAGAATTCAGGTCTTGCATGAAACTAAGAATTTGGCAATGGGGAAACAAATTCAGTCAGTGAACAGACTTGATTATCCTAGTGATTTCTCACCATTATAATTAAAGCTGGAAGATGCTTTTTTGGGGGGAGGGGTAGCAGTAGCGTAGTGCATGGTCCAGGAATCGAACCCAGGTCTCCCATATGGAAGGCAAGCATTCTACCACTGAACTACCCACGCACTCTTGGAAGATGCGTTAGATGAAAAGAAAATTTCTATCAACAAAAGTTTAAATGGCTTTGGAATGGGAGACTTTCTAAAATGGCAAATTACCTTGAAGGATTTTATATATGGCTTCCAACAACAACAAAAAAAATGATTAGTTATAGAGTGATTATTTTAGCATATTTTAAATAAATAATAACCAAATGCATTCATGTTGTTTTCTTTAAAAATCCAATAATACAAATAAAGCCAAGCTCCACTTGACAGTCATTTCCCAGGCTCCTTCCCAGAGGAGACACATTACAATTAGGCATCTGTAGTGCTTGACTGCTTTCTTTGTAGTTTTTTATACATGTGTATGCAAAAATGTATATATATATGCCTATACAACACAGAAAATCTGTTTGTTTTGTTTTGATTTTTCATAAACAGCATCACACTATAAAGACTGTTCAGTAACATACTCAATTCACTTAACACACCTCAAAAATACTTCTATGTCAGCACACAAAGATGTTCTGCATTCTTTGTAACTGATGCACTGTTTATCTAATGATAAATACCCTATAGTTTATTCGTTAAACTAACGCAAGAAATGGCACTGTTAGAGTGAGAGTCCAAAATGTTATACAATAACATTGTTAAACAATCTGGGGTGGACCCCAGAAAAACCATGTCTTTTAATCCTCATTCAATATTGCTGGCTGGGAGCTTTTTGATTGTTCCCATTGAAATGTGACCCACCCAATTGTGGGTATTAATTTTTGATTAGAGGCAGATGTGACTCCACCCATTCCAGGTGGGCCTTGACTGGAATCCTTTAAAAGAGGAAGCATCTTGGAGAGAGTCCCTTTTAGAATGATGAGACTGCGAGAACAGCAGAGCCATGACACCAGAGCTCCCACAGTCAGAGACCTTTGCAGATGCAGAAGGAAAATGCTTCCGGAGGAGCTTCATGAAACAAGAAACTGGGAGAGAAAGCTAGCAGATGCTGACATGTTCGCCATGTGCCTTTCCCGTTGAGAGAGTAACCCTGAATGTCATCGGCCTTCTTGAACCAAGATATCTTTCCCTGGATGCTTAGATTGGACATTTCCTTAGCCTTGCTTTAATTTGGACATTTTCACAGTCTTAGAACTGTAAACTAGCAACTTATTAAATTCCCCCTTTTAAAAACCATTCAATTTCTGGTATATTGCATTCAAACAGCTAGCAAACTAGAACAACAACTTATAGAACAATCCATGCACTACTGATCAAAAAGGACATGGAAAGAACTTGCGTAGCATACAGGAGAGACTCTGTAGTCTGTTCCATCTCAGTTCAAGTTATAAAACAACCACTTTGAGTTAGGTGACCTTGAGCTTCAATAGCCTTATCCATAGATAGGGGATCCTAATTTTGACCTTATCAAATCTGAGAATATGAACTTTAAAAACTGGCTAGCATTATGCCTGGTGCTTACTAAGTAGATACTTACTTTCCAAGGTAGAAAGAAGCATCAGGATGATGAATCTGAAAACTATAGAGTTAAATATAAATAGTAGTCAATAATATTTTAATGCTTAGGATCAAAATTATCCCAGAGGCTACAAAGGCCAAGAGGCCGGGAACACAGCAGCTTTTCCTTAGGGCTGTGGTAATTTAGTTGGGGTTGGTGGCTCTTTCTCCCACCCTGCAATCTCTTCTGCTCTGTAACTGGGTTACAGCCAATGTCATGACATTACAGCCGTAGGGTTGTTTCATATATGCTCAGAGCACATAACCTTTTTGGAAATGTTGAGCAATCTTAACACTTCACTGCCTTGCCCCGGGTTGAGAAGGGGAGCCCATAATTTCAAATTATACACTGGAATTCTGGCAAATGGTTTTATAATCAAATGGAAGGTCCATTAAAAATATGCATTTTTCCTTTCAAATATATTCACTGGCAGAGCTGTAACCTTCATGGCCTCACAGGATGAGCCAGAAGCTAAGAGGTGGGACTTCAAGGATACGGAAAAGGACACCTGGTCCCTAAGCCATTCTCCCATTGTCTTATTGATATTAAAAATTCTTTTAACTAGAAGAAAGCCTTTCCTTTTGAATGTGTTGCCTAGGATTAATAGACAAATGTTGTAATACCCTGGTGTAAGTAACACCCTGGTGTAAAGCACAGGATTAGTATTTTCCTTAGAGTTTGAGAAGTAAGGTTAGAGATAAGGTACTTAGTGTGGAGGTAAGAGAGAGGAGGGACTGGAAAGTGAAGATGGATGAGGGAAATAATAAGCTAAATTACAGAAGAGAATAAATTTCATCTCCTTTGCAGATTCTCTTGGGTAGAAATTGTGGTATGGAACTATATTTAATCAAAGTTGCCAATTGGAGTACCCTTGAAAAATCTTCTTGAAAGATGATCTACAATACATGGTATGATACTATTTCCATTAAACACATACACACAAAACAATTCTATACATCATATATATAATATATATGTAAACATATTGAATGCTTGTCTTTGTAGGAAGATACTTACGAAGCTGAATAGAGTGGTTTCTTCTGGAGAAGAGGGTAAGTTTGGAGTAGATGGTCTTATCTGGAAGTATTTTAATTTCTTAGAAGGAGATGTCTGCCTTGCTCGTGTAATATATTTTTTTAGAAAACAAATAAATGAAATTAAAGAAAAAACTATCCAAAACGTGTCAACATAATTTTTAGAAAATTTCATTAGATATCCTAATGTGCAAAAAAGTCCTAAAAAAGCCCTTTCTTTAACTAATATGCATTTATGTTTTTAATTCAGCACCAAATGCATACATAAAATCATAAGAGTATATTTGTGATAATTACAGGTGAATATGACAGTCAGTAAGTTATCATCAAGCTAACTCCTGGCTTAGAATCCATAAAGCCTGTTGAATATAATTCCAGAATTCACTAATAGAGATGAGCAAATTCCACCTCACTCCACTCCATTCCCACAATCCCCACTTAAACTTTCACAACTGACTTATGAAAGTTTATAACAGCCAGATAATAAACCTGTGGATCAAAAACAAAAGGGCTTATTATATTATACCAGTTTTATCAAATAATGTTAAAGTCAATTTCTAAATGCTGTTATCCTTGGATGCAAAGTATAAAGATGAAGTTCAGTTGTAGCTGATAGGATGTAAGCACCAGAGGATGCCAAGTCATAGGAAATAATAAGATGATAACAGTGCTGAAACCAGAATTAAAAAATAAAAATAGTTAGATATGATGTCCTTGATTCTACAGGGGCTACTTCATTTATAGTTTTTAAACATTTATAACCACAGGGGAAATAAATGTTTATCTTCCTAAAACATTGCAGCTATTTTTGATCATTGCAGATTTCTTCAGCCTGACTACATTTAAAGCTTCTTTCTCTTACAAAAAGAAACCTCTGAGCACAAAGAGATTTTTGCACAGCTGGACCTCAGAATATACAATGAAAATAGAAGAAAGCGAAAGAATTAGATTCTGAAAGAGATGAATCAGTATTGGTTTGGATTATAGCAAGAAGACTTATGAACTGTACTTAAAAAATTCTTCTATGTCTGTAGGGAAAGTCATTGACAGAGAAATTATAAATGAAACCTAACGAACACTTGAGGGAATATATTCATAACGATAAATTAGAAACTGCATGTAAAAGGTGTTCCTGGGGAGAATCTTAAAGTTGAGAGGTATGAGGAGTCTACTTTTTAATAATTTCATTAACAATTTGATAAATGGATGAGAACAGAGATTGACAGACTACACGCAGTTATTTTGTCTAAAAGCTATGTGAGAAAAAAGTGAAAAACCAATCAGATTTAGAAAAGTTTGCCAAGGAACAATTGCTCAAAATGTGGTCAGTTAAAATCTATTTTAATATTTCAGAAGAATTCTCAGCAATAAAAATGTGGAGGAATGCAGTCAGGACAGAGGGCCCAAAGTGAGATGTAAGTAGCTCAGAGAAGTATAAATTCATAGACTAAAACACATGCACCTTATACCCAGATGGTTCGAAATCTTAGCATTTGCTGCTTGTTAGCTGTGCAGTCTTGGGCCCATTGCTTGACCTTCTGAGCTTCAGTTTCTTCTTCTAGAAAATGCCTACGGTAAAGCCCACCTTGTAGTGAGGTCAAAGAAGAGAGGTAACACTGCCTGGCCCAGGGAAGGCCCTCAGGCCAGGCCAGTTCACCACCTATCTTTCTGATACAGATAGAACTGAGGCCAACAGAATATCAAAGCTCACGCAGCTTGGGTCCTGTCACCCCCAGCTGCTGGTTCCTAAGTGCCATCTCCTTCGTCCATGTGCTCTGACCCAAAGTAAAAGAATCTAGACAATATGTAATAAGATGGTAACAAGGACATCTAAGACTCCTAGAGTATTTATAAAAAACTACAAGTAAAAGGTTTGGTCCAAGTATTATAAAATAAAAAAATTTACAATCAATCTCAAATTCCTAAATGTCTTATATAAAATATTAAAAGAAATTTGTCACATTGCCTTAGCAGATTTTTTTTTTGTGTGATTTCTAAGACTTCACAAGAAAGACCATTTTTCATCTGATATAATTTGTAGTGGAACAGTTTAAAAACTTTTTAAAAATAAGTTTACCTAGGGCGGTGAGACAGTGGCTTAATGGCAGAATTCTCACCTGCCATGCTGTAGACTGGGGTTCAAATCCCGGTGCCTGCCCATGCGAAAAAAAAAGTAAGTTTATCCAAAATAAAGCCCAGAGTGACAGATATAGTTTTATGTCTTTAGAACAGCACAACATACTAAATGAAGAGAAAAACCAATGATATTTTCTACATGTAAAATTAGATATAACAAATCATTTATTATTAATTATGATTTACCATTTCCTGCTGGCAGGAGCTTTTCACAATTGCTCTAACAGGACTTACAGAACATGCTTGTCAAATGGCTTTGTTTTGTTTCAGGTAAGGTGACCAATTAGAGGTTCACCGGCCCCCACCCCTACATACACCCCGGAGTCTCACTTTTGAAAAATTCAGTACCTGATATTATGACTCAGAGTTGTTGACACTCACCACAGATGCAGAGCTGTAGAATAACTTAGATGCAGGAAAGGGGCTGTTTTGGGATAACCTTTACTCAGCCAAGCTTATTCTTGGTGCTCATGTTCCAAACAACTTAACAGACTTTCCTATCAGCCTCCTTACCTATCTTTCAGCTCCTTTCCTCCACTGAAATGCTACTAGAATGCATTCTTAAGATTTGGACAGCCATGTCCCTTATTTGTCCTCATTTTACCCATGGCTTCATTGCAAAAATAGCTGGTACATCTCTGTACTCTATTTGCAACTTTCAATTCCCTTTTTCTCTCAATTCTACTAAATAGAGTAACTCATATTTCACATAATGGAGATTAATTTTCTAGGTTGTCAAAAAAATGTATCCAAAATTGAATGGCATAGACTAAAATATCACATAAAGGATTTTTCCTTGGGAGGAATCACTGTACATCCTTAAATAAAGTGGCGTGAAATTGTTGAAATAAAATACGTAATTTAGTGAGGTTTTTATTACTGATCAAAAACTATGGGGATTGGGCAGGCCATGGTGGCTCAGCAGGCAGAGTTCTCACCTGCCATGCCGGAGACCTGGGTTCGATTCCCGGTGCCTGCCCATGCAAAAAAATTAAAAAAAAAACCATTGGGATTAATTGATACAATTTTCCAGTAAAAAGTAGATCTTTGATAGGTCATTAAAACATTAACCTACTAATGAAGAATCTGAATGGAATGACAGTAACAATTAAAATATGAAATATTATTAAGTATTTTGAAATTTGACCCCAATGAGCTGAATTTTCAGGTATCAGTTATGTTATTAGGTAAGCTCTAATATTAACTTGATATCAATCACTTCTTTTCAACACAAATGTTTTTGTTCTTGGAGAAATTCAAGAGATTTCACCAATCTTTGTTCAGGTTCATCTTTATCTGACTGCTAAATTGCAACAAATCTAAGTAATCTTTCTTTATCCTTTGAAAATTGTCTAATCCCAGATATTTGGGGGGGGGTACGTTGGAGGCTGTGATTTGCAAGCAGCTCCTTTACAAAGCTAGGGCACACACCTAGGCCATACAAGTCGTCAATTGTGAGCTCGACAACATTAAACTCTCCTTAGTCCTCTTATTCAGGAAAAAAAAAATGTGAGAACAGTAACAGAATTGCTCAGAACTTCTAAGCTTAGCTACTATCTCTAGCACATTTTGAAATCTATGGAGCAACTAGACAAAGTGTAAACACAAACAGTTTATACGTTGCCTGACATTTGGAAATAATCTAAACATTGTAGAACTTGTTTGTGGCCCCTGTTTTATTCTCTACATGTCACACAAGTAAAGCTTCATTTCTTAAGACAGAGAGAAAATATTATTTAATGAGGCGTAAGACAAGCCTCCCTATTTGCAAGGACAGCAAACAATTCAAAAATCAAAAACAGCAGTATTATATCTGGTAAACAAGCAACAAAGGTGAATAAATTATAAAAGGTTATGGAAAAGCAAAGACTTTAAAACTCAATCTCTGCAAAGGTATAAATATTTCTAGATTACCTGAAATAAATTGGATTCTGATTTGTCCCAAACTTGGGAGCATTAAGAAGAACTGTCAAATGAGTGTTATGGAATTCAGTACATACTGAGTGCATGATTCTTAAAACTGTTTGTCAAAAGACAAAATAAAAAAAAAAGAAAGGATACCTTGATTAGCTAGCATCCTGTTTACATTTTGAATGTCGATTCTAGTCATTTGTTTCACTAAATTCTACTGTTTCAGTTAGTCTTTGTGCTTTTAGCAAATCATAACATGTTTGAAATTAAATAATTACCTTGGCATTTTAGACTTTTTTAAACCTTATATCATGAACATGGTTCAGGAAAGCGTTTCAAGTAATCAGTTCATAAGTTTTAATTAGGTGATAAACACTAACCCTTCTATACAGAATTCAAAAAGGTCACACTGATGATGGATGGATGTGTCTTCTTTGGGTATTTTTCAAAATCCAAAAGTTTTGTTGGCTAAATGCCACACTAAATAAATGGATGAGTGTATGACTAAATAAATGAACAGATTGAAAAGCAAGATGTTGATACATATTCAAATGGATAGGAAACCCTTCCTTATTAATCCATGGGCTCCACTATGATTTTGGCAATACGAATTTAAACAGTCTTAAGAAGAGGAAGAAGAGAAGGAGAATAGAAAGAAAGTAGAAGGAACCACCTGTTTCTGCTTAGGTTAGCCCACTACTCATTCTTGGTTTCACAGGGATAGAAATGGCTGGGGCAGACTGGAGTAAGTGGAGGGACAGCTGGACCCAAGCAGTAATGGAGTCACTGCCCTCTTACTTTCCTTTCCTCACAGATGCCTTCCGGTGCATTTATCGTATTGTCCTGTTTTCCTGTTACTGTCCTTAAGATACCCAATACTTTCACGTCTTCTTTTCTGTCATCCCATCCAGGCATGTCCTCTTTAAGTAAGGCAATATTTCAAACTAATCCCCCTATCCCTCTTAAATTCCAACTTCCTATTTCTTCCAAGCCTTAATCTTAGCTGTCAGTTAGAAGGAAAAGGGATATAATAAATGTCAATAAGAGTTAACAATTGATAACAATTTAATAATTCCTCCTTCAGGTAGGAGTTAGAAGGAAGTCAGAAACAA
The DNA here is from genome assembly GCA_004026745.1 of Myrmecophaga tridactyla. Taxonomy (NCBI): domain Eukaryota; kingdom Metazoa; phylum Chordata; class Mammalia; order Pilosa; family Myrmecophagidae; genus Myrmecophaga; species Myrmecophaga tridactyla. The sequence continues at coordinate 10,947 of PVIY010028836.1, read as the reverse complement.
CAGCAACACTTAAAAATCTGAAGAAAAAGATACTTAACTCTGAACATCAGAGCACGGTGGGCCTTCTGGTATCACCAAATATCACCATCAATGATGGTCCCTACACAGAAGCAAACCAAGATATTTACATTCAAGTAAATGACTGCATGCAGAAGTTGCTTCCAGGAATGAAAAGGATTCCACCTTCTGTTGGTGATGATCTTTTTAAGGAGCAATTCATATTTTTGTTCATTTTAATTTTTTCTAATTCATATTTTTTAAGTCTTTATTTCCAGGTATGCATTTAAATTCCATCCAGAAGAAATCCATCTAACCACAAGTATCAGTATCACACATCTGTGTCTCAGTAAGCTTGCTAAGCTTCTGCTGAAAGCAGGCTAAATGAGTTTATTTTCTTCCTTTTATTCATTTCTTTCTTTGAAGCAGAAGTCTGTATAGTAAGGTGCCTTTTAAATCCAGTTTTCCTGGCATGTTCAGTTTCATAACAAGCTGTGTAGGTGTCACTTCGAGGTCCAGAAAACAGTTCTCTTTCACCCCATGAATGCACTTCAGTTACTGGAGTTTTGGGTTTGTTTCTTTTTTTTTTTTTGGCTACATTTTTAAGGCCATGAAAGAGTTGTAAATGCATAAATTTGAGGACTAAAAAGTCAGCTTGGGGGGAAGGTGGTAAATCTAGAACCTGTACTAGGTAAAACAGGGACCTACAAGTACATTTGGCACTGCGAGTTGGCCCATTCAATGGAATTTTTTCCAATTGAAGATAATTCCTGACTTTAACAAAATGGTGATAATAAAAATGGCAATAAAGTAACAACAAAGATGATAATAATAATGATGATGATAGCCACGTTTAATGCACCAGCCATTATTCTAAGCGCTTTACATTCATTAACCCTCACAGACACACTTCACCCTCATAACGAAGAGTAGGTACTCTTCTCATCCACACTTTATAAATGAGGATTCTGAGGTTGAGAGAGGTTTAAACCTTGCCCAAGGGATTGGCAGAATGAACTTCACATAGCAGCATTACTCAGCTTCTCCCCTATTACTTTCAAAATCCAAATTTGTAGACCTATCATTTAAAGTAGCATCTGGGTAGTAGCTTCCGAAGCAGGTTTTACTAACCTCTCACTAAAATAGAAAGACCCATGTGAAACAGAAAACCACAACCTTACTGTGAAAGGGAATTCAAAGCAAAAATACGAGGAGGAATTCAAAAGTGAAAAAAATGCTTGTTTTCACAAGTAAATCTGGAAATGCAAATTTAAAACATATTATTTTATTTTTAACCCATTAGATTGAAAATGTTAAAATACTGATATCAATCACTGGTAAGAATGCTATGGCACCTCCATGCTGGTAAGAAATGCAAATTAATGAGGACTTTAGGTAGGCAATTTTGAAGGGTTTATCAAAATTTTAAGTGTTTATTCTTGATTGTCCCAACAATTGATTGTCCCTCTAGAGGGTCTATCCTAAAGGATCATTTGCATATTATGCACAAGAATGTTTAATAAAACACTATTGTAGCAGTATAGGGTAAAAAAGTTGAAACAGTTGGATTATCCATCAATAGTAGAGAATGTAAAATTGGTTCTTCTATATGATGGAATGCTCTGAGCTCTTTAAAAATGAGAAAGATATCTGTACAGGCAGCAAAAGAGCTCCAGGATTTGTTAGAAAAAATTTTAAATACAAAATATTTGTTAGCAAAAGGTGTGATATGAGTGTTTTTACATGTGTGAAACTCACAATAGATGATTTCTGGGAGAAGTGAGAGTGAGAGAGAATAGGGGGCTTTCACTGATTACTTATGTTTTTCTCTGTGTTAATTTTGTACAACAGTATTTTCATACATTATTTGAGTAATAGTCAATCAATACATCCTAAATGCCAAAAGAGGAAGGAAAGGGGAAGGAAGGATGGAGGGAGAGAGACAGATACTCTTAGATTAGGGGAAAAAAAACATCAAAATACAATTAAACTAGAGTTTACTTCCTAGAGACCTATCTATGAGCTTCAGGAAGTCCTAAAAAGTAAAGAGGTCCTCAAGAAATCATCTCCAGGACTGGCAGGTAATAAGCACTCAATAATTATTTGCAAAGGAAGGAAGGAAGAAGAATGAAGGTAAAAAGGAAGGGAGGACCAGAAAAGTACAGTCCAGAGAAAAAGGAAATTAACCATGATTTATCTATCATGTATGGCAAAAAAGAAAAAAAAATGATGCCAACATATATCAAAGTGAAATCAAGGATGAAAAGCATGAGAAAGGAAAACACTCTATCACTTAAAGTGCTCATTTTCTCTTAAGTTGAAATAGATATTTTCTTAAAGGGGAGAACAAGGCAAGGACGCCTGATAGCAACATGGATTTTACATTGTTCTGGAACTTCTGTTAAGACAATGAGATGAGAAAACGAAATAACTATAAAGACTGGAAGTCAGACAACACTATCATTACCTGACAGGAAGCTGTCACAAGAAAATAATCTCAGCACATGCAAATTTTAGTGTAAGAATGCTTTAATCATATTGAGGGAGAATTAGAAACAATCCACATTCCACAAGTTAGGCAAATGGTAAAACAAATCATATATTCTTATGATCAATATGTCACAAAATTCAAGGTTTTGCGGTGCACTGAATGGCAAAAGAATATATGAGTATACTTTATGTATAAATCAGCAAACTTTTTAAAGACAAAATTGTAGATTTACAGGTGATTTTTACATTATTACTTAAATTTTGCTTTTATAGTATAGAAGAGTTTAAAAATCTAACCTCACAAATGGATGTGACAGATGAAAGCTATAAAGAAACGCCCTCTAGAATTCTTAAAATTAAAGAGGCTGGCAATACCAAATGCTGGAGAGGATTTAGAGCAACTAGAATTTCCATACATTGCTAATGGGAATATAAAATGTGAGTTTATATTTTGAGAAATGATTTGGCAGCTTCTCAAAATGTTAAGTATACATCTGCCTTATGACCAAGCAATTCTTCTCCTATGTACCTACCCAAAAGAAATAAAAACATCTGATCACAAAAATACTTGCACAAGAATCCTAATAGCAGCTTTATTTATAACAGCCCAAAATAGAAACTCACATATCCACCCAACAGGCAAAATGGATAAACAAATTATGTAATTGTCAGAATACAAATCAGGGTCGCGTTTCCAGTTTATTTTATTTGGGACACCACAGTTTTGCTGCAGCAGGAAGCCAGATCCCTTAAAAATGGAAGTGGCTTCAGGCTTCAAGGGATGGCAAATGATTTTTATAGACCTGAAAAGGAAGTTGGCTTGACTCATTGATTGAACAAGGGTTTGTCTGTCTTATTGGGGAGGGTTTAGGACAGGTCTGCTTTACTCGTACTGGGTCAAATATAAAGAACTGAGGGCTTGTCTGGCTATCTGGGCTGGCTGTCTTGGTGAGAATTTCAATTTTCAAAGGATATCAAGAGGAAACTCAAGTGGGAGTTCAATATTCATACGATGAAATGACACTCAGCAATAGAAGAGGAGCAGTGATATGGCCTAGATGAATCTCAAAACTATACATGAAGAAAACCAGACACAAATAAGAACATACTGTATGATTCCATTGATATGAAATTCTAGAACAGGCAAAACAAATCCGTGGTGATATAAATCTGAACAATGTCATCTCTGGTCAGGGGTGGGAGGTGAGGGGCTTTTTGGGAGTGACGGATCGGTCCTCTATCTTGATGGGGGGGTGGGTTATGTCAGCATATTCATCTGTCAAATTCACTGCACTGTATGCTTAAGATCAATGCATTTCACTCTATGTAAATTTACCTCCATAAAAAAATAAACAAGAAGAAAGGACTTGAAACTTACATTAAGGTGGCTAAAGATAAAAATCAATGGACATTTTATTACCCCTCAAATCTCATGAAGATGGTGCCACCAATATTGAAAGCTTACCATGAAAGGGGGTAAAGTAACACAAAAAATCTAAATTACATAATGCTGTGGTATTTCTAAGACTTGTACCTTTAATTTGAATATTCTATTAGTCCATATTTAAGATAATCACATTTCTATACTTCCCATTCGTTTATGTCTATCTGATCATTTTGCAAAGATGGAAGAAAGCCCTACTAAAAAGAGAGCAAAAAATGGCAGAAAGAACCTCTCAGTTTTCTACCCACAGTTCAGGGAAGAGTAGGAACACCACACAGGATGGTGATTAAATGCTCAGTTTAGGCAAGATTTATAACCCGAGTGTGCATAGTGGTTCTGCCACTCACTGGCTCTGTGTTCTTGGGCAAACTTCATTATATCAGTATTAATTTTATTTTGTTTAGTTTTTTATTTTTTAAATTTTATTTAGAAATCTATCAAAATTCAATAAAATAGAATTCTTCAAGAATACACTATGTAGAGGGAAATATAACTATATAAAACTATATAAAAAACTATATAAAAAATATGCATGCCCACTTTGTAATGCATGGGAAAAAACTATTTTGAAAATACTGCCCAGAAATCTATTGTTAAATTCCAATTATGTCTATTATAGACAGTATATATAAATAATTTTGCCATTCAGTGAGCCCTAAAAAAATCAGTTCTGATATGAATGAGTTTTTGCCAATATATTTCAATTGTCTAAATATGAAATGGCATTATTTTATGACGTTAGCTTATAAATCATTCTTTTTTCTGGCCTCAGATCATAATACCTTTTATCCAAAAGGAAACCATAAAAACAAATATAGCAACAGGAATTACATTTGCTATTATTAAAACAGACAAAATATTTTGTTGAAGAAATCTTCCCTATCTTATCTACCAATTTAAAATATCACTACAAATACTAAAAGGTCATTGATTTGTTTTTTGTCTATTGATGCTGTATTCATTTGCTGTCGAACATTCAGATTAATTCATTTCCAGAATCATTTCATATTGCCTAGTTTTTTGCAAATGTTTTCAGCAGAAACATTTTTATAATAATCCAGTACTATAACATATATACAGGTATATAACATATATACAAGTGGGATAGAACTTGATTTGAGCATGCCAATTATAATTAAATAGAAGGTTTCTGGTTGATTTCATTAAAATGACCATAGTCACACATCCAGTCAATAACATGATTCAATAAAATATAAATTTATTTTTATGATATTTATAAAAATAAATATTTTATGATATTTATATTTTGCAATATAACCTAATACCATTTTATGCCAGATAAAATATAGGATTTCTAAAATATGGAAAGTCATAGACAAAGTATGCTCCCAAGAGAATGGAATAAAGATGGTCATTAAAATAGAAGGAATCCATTAATGCTAAATCAGTCTTAAAAACTGCCTCAATTATATTCAAAGTCTCCTATTTTTCAAACACTGATTTTGGAAGATAAGAACTCTCTCACCATATGCCTTTGGTCTGGAAGCACATTTCATGAAGGCTGTTCTCAAAGACTTGCAAAATTTACGAAAATTTTGTGACTTCCTGACTCAGAGAAAGCTGTAAATAGAACTGATACTTATTTTAAGGCATTTCAACACTAGTTCTCCAGATACCAGCAGAATATATCAGTACAAATGGACATGGAAGTAATTTGATTACTTTCTCTTCCTCAGTCTTAAAAGACTAATCCTTCAGGTGACTGAACTTTGGATAAAGACTTAGAACAAGTCTCTTCTTATCTAAAACCTTTCTGGGTGATACACAGCAGGATTCTGCTTCTCTCTGTACCTTTTCCCTGGACTATTTCAATCATCAACGTGGTGTAATAATACCCCATTATGGCAACTGAAATCTGTCTCCAATTCTGATCTCCCTTCTGAGCCCCAGTCCTGAATTCTCCAACTATAGTTCATGAATGACTTAACTTCAGCACATCCAAAGACCAAATTCATCTTTCTCCATTCCAACCTGCTTCTTCTAAATCTCATCTCTCAGTTAATGGAGTTACAATTCATGGAGAAATTCGAATTGGAAAGCTGAGAGTAATCCTCCACTCTTCCCTCTCATCGTCACTGTCAACATCTTGTTATTTCTACTTCCTCATTGTCTTTGGAAATCTTTCCCTCTCTTCCACCCCTAGTGCCACTGCCTTGAATCACGTTTCTCACTGTTTCTCATGGGACCTATTCTAATGGATCCCTAATGGGCCTCTACATTTCCAGCCCTAAACATTTTAGGCCACCTTTCACATACAGCCAGAGAGATTTCAGTAAAATGCAGACATGATCATGTCACTTACCTTCTTCAGTCCTTATGATGGTTCACTACACCATCCCAAATCCACCATCCATGGTTCAGCATTTAAAGCCTTTCATGTCTAGCCCAACATTTTCCAGCTTTACCCCAAACCCCTTCATCCACCACACACTGTATACCTTCCAGCCAAGGATGCTCTTTGAATATATTGTGCTGTTTTTCATCCCCAGGCCTTTTCAGATGTTATTTTTCCATGTAGGAAACACCCATTCCTCTTTCTAAGCAGTTCAAGGATCACATTTTCTGAGATTACTGTCCTAATGCTTCTCTTTAGAATTTACTGTTACTTCCTCTGCATACTCATTCCTCCCCCTTTGCTCACTGACCACATTCATTATTAATGTCTTTATGTGTACTTGATCACCAGCCACTTGCAACTGCTGGGGAACATGCCAAAGAAGGCATGGAGTAGATTTCTGTTACATCTAAGAAAGGTTTTGCATTCCATCTCCATTTGAAGCCTCAATATAACATTGTAGGTATAGTGCTCACCCAAAGAGTTGATCAGACAAAGTTGCCACACAGCTACATGAAGAATTTATACAGATTTTAGGGTGCCAATTTAGATGCAGTGAAGTTAAGTCCCCTCCAAAAGAAGCTTAATGATCTGGAGAGCTTCAGTAGTGGACCAGAAGCAAATATCCTATTATTGATGTTCTCTCATGAACTCTACCTCAAAATTATGCTGCTTTGGAATTAAATAATATTATAGATGAAGTTTTAAAATTTTATTCTGGACAGTAAGGAATGAACTTTGGAGATTTGAACAAAGTAGTAGCATTATTCCCCGCTGTTTTGTTTTTTATTTCATACTATTCCTACATTCAACACACACAGTCCAAAATAGTTCTCGCTCTCATGAATTTTCAGTGTTTGGGAAAAGACACACAATACATACTGAGGCGATTGTTCTAAAGCTGTTGTTCTCAACAAGGGCAATTTTGCCTCCTAGGGAACATTTGACAATATCTGAAGCCATTTTTCATCGTAATGAATTAGCAGAGAAGGGCTACTGGAATCTAGTTGTGCAGGGGCCAAGGATGCTACTAACAATGTACAGGAGAGCCTCCCACAGCAAGGAATTATCTAATACAAAATTCTACTTAAGCAGAGATTGAGAAGCCCTGCTCTAAAGGAAAAGTACCCATAATGATGATAGAACATAGAAAGGAGAAAAATCAGGACTGATAAGTTGGGAGAGAATCTATTGTAAGTGATGGATGAGTTCAGATTTGAAAATTCCAAGGGATAAAAAGGCATTGATGGGGAAATTTTTTTAAAAAATCAAAAAAAAGAACAAAAGAAAAAAGGCATTGATGGGAAGGGGGGTTGGCAATGGAGAGAGGAGGGTGATATATTCTAGATGGAGAGATGGGCGTCTATTAGGTCCCTACAGTGCACATCTCAGCAAGGGAAAGAGGGACATGGCTGAGGTGCAGAGAGAAAGGGAAGAGACATTAGATTTGAAGTTGTAAAGGTAGCAAATGCCATGTGAGTACAGTTCAGAATTTTGGCCTCTATCCTATAGCAATAAAGAACCAGCAAAGGAGTTTTTGAGGGAAGAGACTAGTTTTAAAATGATGCAAACTAAATTTAGAAAAGATCTCTAGTTGTAGGGTGGAGAAGACATTCAAGGAGCTCTTGAATGAATGCGTGATGATACTATGACAATCCAGGGAAGAGTTGATGGCATCTTGAACTTGGATGGTAGCAGTGAAGATGGAGAGAAGGGAACCAATTTGAGGGCGTACATTTATAATGCAAGGACATAGAGAGTGAGGCAAAGAGAAGTGGGGAAAATTATGCAGTTTGTAATTTTCTCTCTGATGGATGGTTGTGGAATTTCCCGAGACAAGAGATAGTAGAAAAGGATTAGGTTGGGCAGAGACGAATTAAGAATTTGGTTTTAAACCTACTGAAGATGAATACTGAAGATGAAATATTGACATATAAGCTGAGATATGGAGAGTAGGGGAAATATCTGAGATGGCCCAAGGAGAGAGGACAGGGGAAGAGTGTGTATAGGGTTCAGTTTGGCTCCAGCTGCCTCTGTGATTTGTAAGTGACTCTCATTTGCTGTCTGTTTTTGTTACATCTGCCTGATACTGTTGTGTCTTTCAGCTAATGTCCCATATTTATCTCACTGTGAGCCACCAGTGTTTGCCTTCTGCATTGTTGGGTCATTTGTTGTTCTGCCTAATTCTCATTTACATTCAGGCAAGCATTTCACTGTGTGCTTACTTGTATCAAGGGTGGAGGAACCTATAACTCCTCTCTGTTTTTCACAGCTTTAATTATCTTTTAGTCATTTCATGCTGCTAACACTCAAAGCGCAGTTTAATCGAATGTTTCCCTCCATCTTTGATTGTCTGTACAATCATCTTTCATGTTGGTACCCACTCTAAATTCATAGACATTTTATAATACATGCCCTCTTTTACTATTTCATGGTCTGGGAATTTAATATCACTGAGAGAATCCTGAACAGTTCAAACAGCCCTCTCTCTCCCCATTCATGCTCCATTGTGTCTGAAATCCTTTGCCGTCAAGGAACACACATCCTCTTGGCTGTAGCTCTCCTTGGCCTAGGAAAATTAAAAATATACATTAACTATGATTTCTAAAAAGTTTAGTGTCAATACTGTGACAAGCACAAGCTTAATAGAGAAAAGTCTCTCATATCTGCTTCCCCAATGGAGTACTGATCATAGATTTCACCTCCAGCCACAGAAAAAGAGATAAAAGATAACTTTCGGGCTGTAAGTCAATGGTTCCAACCCTGGAAGTATGTCAGCCTTTAATTAAATATGCACGGATCCCAACCCAAGAAATTCTTATTCATAAGATCTGAGAATGAGTCTGCTCATCCAAATCTTAAAAGATGGCACGGGGATTCTGAAATTGATTGTCTAATGAATTTAAGTGACACCCACCCAACCCAACCACATAGGACTTCATTCGAAATAGCAGTCAATGACCACCAGAGAGTGTCTAGTGATAATGTTACATAGGCCAGACAGGGCTGAGCCCAGAAGGGTGAGAATCATGGAATGAATCCTTAAGTAGAAAGAGCAAACTCAAAACCACAAGCTAAGAGCCAGAAGTAGGAAAGCAGGTTGTCTTGGAATTGCTAAAAGAATCAGACTGACACCTCTAAATAGAAGCACATGGCATCAGAGCAGAGTAGGAGAGCTGTAGCATTAGTGGAGTCTCTGTGTTTGCTGAGTCAAGGGGATCGGGTTGGGTTGGAAGAGAAAATTATAGGGGTAAAAATGTCCTGAAGCTCAAAGACAGAAGGTGAATAAACAGAAAGTATGGATGATAATAGGGCCCATAATAATAATTATTATATTTCTACTGCTGTAGGTCAGTAAAGGATATCACCTTTTTAAATTTGCTTTAAGCCTTTCTGCTATAAACATTTACCATGCCTCCCTATCCTCCCTATTTTTCATAAGGAAAATGAGGTCAAATGTCATAGAAATGAGACTATAACTCCTATCTATACTTATCTTAAATTCAGTCTTAGAGCTAAAACTTGATTATATTACTGAAATATCAAAAACTATTCTATCTGAATATTATATTCTGAAATAAAAAATAGGAGATGTCCCTTAAGAGTCCTCAGCAGTATTATAGAACAGAATTATATTTAAGTTTATTAATAATTTACAGAGAAAGGACAAACTAGGAAGCCTAGAGAATGGGTAAACAAGCTTTAACGACATTTTAATTTCTTAAAAATCCTGTGCTTTTCTAGGACCTTTGATAAATAAGAAACTGCCATTTTGCTAATTAGTATTATAAAGATAACTTAAGTCTCAGAGAGTTTGGAAAGCAAAAGAAAGAAGAGGAAAAAGGTCAGTGAGAATCCTACTTTTGGTGAACTTAAACTTTCTCATGTCAGTCAGTCTTCTTACAAATGAAAAAAAAAGTCTTCCTGTCAGATAGAGTTCTTGGGGACCGTTGCTAGGGGGCTCTCATGACAGTTGAAAGGGAAAATGATAAACCAGGCTTTGCTTCTACAAACATCAGTTAGCAGTCAGTTAATGGAAGTGTTGCTTGAGAGGTCTTGTTGTCTCTCATTCGGGCTATTGTAAAGGAATCCCAACCAGAGGCAAGATCAGTAGAGTCTATTTTTAAACAGCCTTGCCCTGCCCCTCTAGAGTTAAGCAGAGTTGGGCTCAGCCTGAAGAAGGTGGCACCAACTCAGGTGGGCAGCCAACCATCAGTCCACTTCCCTTCTGTAATCTGGTACAGACAGAAAAGAGGAGTATTCTGGAGGAAGAGTTCAGAACCAACATGGACTTCCCAGGAAATCCATCACTCCATAAACTCTGCAGGCAAGGAAGCCTACCAGGATCAAGTTCTCCTTTCACCCACAGAAAGCCAGGTTATTGATTTATGGGGGGTCGGGAGAGATCCTGATTTTTGTGGATGTGAAAGAGAAAGAGAAACAGGGCCAGGGTTTCATGGGGGCTGTCATGGTTAGGGACACGTGTCAACTTGGCCAAGTTGTGGTACCTGTTTATCTGATTGGGCAAGCGCTGGTCTGTCTGTTGCAATGAGGACATTTCATAGGATTAGGTCATGATCACGTCAGCTGCATCCACAGCTGATTCCATTTGTAATCAGCCAAAGGGGAGTGTCTTCTGCAATTAGTGATGCTAAATCTA
>PVIY010028835.1:0-31845 GCA_004026745.1 Myrmecophaga tridactyla | reverse complement strand
GCGAATATCGTTGAAGAATGGCGGAGATTGCCGTACAGAGACTACAGTTGACGAAGGATGGCGGAGGTTGTCGGTCACGGACGAAACCTTTCTGAGATGTCGGGGAATAACGAAAGACGACGGAGATTGTCGGAGAGGGACGAATGGTGACGGGGAATGACGGGGATTATGGGGCAGGGATGAAAGGCTGTGTGGAATAGCGGAGACAGCGGCGATTGATAGACAGCTTCCCAGAGGAGGGCGGGAGAAGTGACTGCGAGTGAAGCTCGAGGGCTCTTTTTTTTTAATGTATTTTTATTGTGAACAACAAACAAACGTGCAAACGTTCTTGACATGGTGTACAATCAGTGGTTCACAATGACATCACATAGTTGTGCATTCATCACTGTGATCATTTTTAAAACATTTGCATCTCTCCAGAAAAAGAAAAGAAAAGAAAAAACTCATACATACCACACTCCTTACCCCTCCCTCTCGTTGACTACTAATATTTAGTCAATCAACTCAATTAATTTTACCTTTGTTCCCCCTATTATTTATTTTTATCCATATTTCTTACTCATCTGTCCATACCGTGGATAAAAGGAGCATCAGAGACAAGGTTTTCACAAGTCACATTGTAAAAGTTATATCTTTATACAATTGTCTTCAAGAATCAAGGCCACTGAAACACAGCCCCCCAGTTTCAGGTCCTTCCCTGCAGCCATTCCAATACACCATAGACTAAAAAGGAATATGTATATAATGCAGAAGAATAACCTCGAGGACAACCTCTCTACTTGGTTTGGAATCTTTCAGCCGCTGACACTTTATTTTGTCTCATTTCTCTCTTTCCCCTTTTGCTCAAGAAGGCTTTCTCAATCCCTTGATGCCTCATCCCAGCTCATCCTGTGAGCTTCTGTCCCACATTGCCAGGGAGGTTTACACCCCTGGGCATCATGTCCCACGTGGTGGGGAGGGCAGTGAGTTCACCTGCCAACTTGGCTTACAGAGAGAGGCCACATCTGAGCAACAAAAGAGGTTCTCAGGGGGTGACTCTTAGGCCTAATTTTAAGCAGGCTTAGCCTATCCTTTGTTGGAATAAGTTTCATAGGGGCGAACCCCAAGATTGAGGGCTCAGCCTATTGATTTGGTTGTCCCCACTGCTTGTGAGAATATCAGGAATTCTCTAAATGGGGGAGTTGAATTTTCTCTCTTTCTCACCATTCCACCAAGGGGACTTTGCAAATACTTCTTTATTCACTCTCCACATCACTCTGGGATTTATTGGGGCATCACACTGGACAAACCTATAAAATCTCATGCCCTATTCAAGGTACCATGTGCTTATGGTGTTCAATTAAACTGTCCATATGTTAAATTGGAAATGCACTACCCAAAATATAAATTTTGCCCTGGAGGACACACTGGAGGATGCCCTGGAGGACAGCCCTGGAGGACGCCCTGGCGGACAGCCCTGGAGGACGCCCTGGAAGACAGCCCTGGAGGACAGCCCTGGAGGACAGCCCTGGAGGACACCCTGGAGGACGCCCTGAAGGACACTTTGGAAGACACCCTCCTCCCCCTCTTTACTGAGGCCTTTCCTCCTGCCCATAAATGGACACAGTACTCTCATAGTAAACACAATTCCTTCCCAAGAATGAAAAAGTACCATAAAGAGCTGCTGCTTATGAACTGGGGGATGGAAACAGTTGGAAAAACACCCAAAAGACAAGTTTTCCCTGGAGCCAGAGCCCAAAGCTTGGACACTCTCCTGAGTCTCCTGAATCTTTGCAATTTATGTTTCCAGGCACAACCCACTCTTATTTGTGCAAACCTGTTCTCATATCTCCATTCTCATTGTTTGAGTTTCTGCCCTGTCTCAGCAAGTTTCTGGGGGGTTAATGGGGTAAGGAAGTTAATGGTGGCTGCAGGGGGAGGGAGTAGGAGGCGAGGGGGTTCAGGAGGAGGGATGGAGATGAGGGGGAGGGAGGACAGAGGGAGGGGAGGAGAGAGGGAAGAGATGGAAGGGGAAACATAGAGGAAGGAGAAGGGGAGGAGTGGAGGGAGGTGGTGGGAAGGGTCTCCCATCAAGGGCGCAGTCTGCAGGTGGTAGTCTGTAAGCCCGCAGGCTCGATGTGGGTGGACGCACAGTGGTCGAGGGGTCAGCCTGTCCTGTCCAGCTGCTGCCTCACTGAGTGGTCCGCTCACAGCGCACAGGCTGCCCTGTCCAGGCTCCCGCACTCCCGGCCTGGAAGCCCCCACCATGGATCTGGGGAGACCAGGAGGTCCGCGAGCAGGACTCAGCCCCCCGCAGGATTCTGGGTGCTTCCACCCCGCCTGTCTGCCCACAGCCCACATTTCAGCAGGAGAGAGAAGACACCTCCGGGGAGCGCGCGGGCTGCGCCTGATCTCGGGAATGCACTCGGTGGCTGGAAACTTGGGGGAAGCCCGAGGAGGGGCCTTACGAAATGGAGTCTGTGCAGTGGAGTTAAGCATCTGGAGAAGACCAGCTTGGGGTAAGAGAGGTCTCTAAGTCCAAGGAGAGGTCCCTAAGTCCAAGGACAGTTCCCTCTCAGAAGAGGAGACGAGGACACCAGGAGGAGGCAGAGGAGCCGGAGGCCAGCAGGAGGCCGCGCCCAGGCCGCAGCTGCAGGGGGGCGGGAGGCGCCTCCCTCCTGCTTGGGGCAGCATGGTCCTGCCCGCACCTGGGCCTTGCCTCCTGGCCTGGGGCCGCGGAAGGAGGGACTTCCGAGGCCTTACCCCCCTGTCCGTGGGGCTTGGTTTCATGTGCTGACCACTCCCCCTGGCCCTTCACCATGGCACACATGGGTCTGGGTGCCCCTCTGGGTCCTGGACCAGCCCCCTGGGGGTCCTCGGGCCACTGTCCTCAGCCACACCTGGCAGATGGGGTCCCTGAAGTAAAACGTGGATTGCCTTAGAGAGGGCCTCCTGCCCATCACACTGGTTGCCTGGACATCCTGGGGGACAGCTGGGACCCCGGAGGTGGGAGGGAAAGGAGACCACAGGTTCGCAGTGAGGCATGTGAACCGTGGGAGACGAGGAGCCCCGGACGTGACATTGCGGGAGGCCCACAACCCGTTGCTCGCAGCTGGCCCCTGGTGAGAGTCTGCCGGACAGCCAGGGGCTAGCTGGCTCCTCTACCTGCCCAGCACTGGTGGGCAGAAGCCACCCCGTGGCAGGAGACCCACCTGCCACAAGCCTCCAGTGGCTTAACCAGACTCCACCCTGGCCTCTGGCGTGTGAGATCCGTACAGGTGAGAAAGCCCCATACAGGTGTGTGAGCTCTACACAGGTGTGAGAGCCCCATACAGGCATGTGTGCCCACTACAGGTATGTGAGTCCCATACAGGTGTGTATGCTCCATATAGGTGTGAGAGCCCCATATAGGTGTGAGAGCCCCATATGTGTGTAAGCTCCATACAGGTGTGTGAGCCCCTTACAGGTGTGAGAGCCCCATACAGCTGTGTGAGCCCCATATAGGTATGTGAGCCCCGTACAGGTGTGAGAGCCCACTACAGGCATGTAAGCCACCACTCAGGAGCCTCTCAGCCAACAAGGTAGAAGGTGAGGGCATGTTTACGCAGTTTCCACAGGACCCAGGCAGATGCTAGCACGTGCATTGAGTACCCTGAATCATGCAGGGCCCACCATATAACAGCATCTGCCGGTTTGCAGGTAAGTTCAGTGTGTGTCTAGCCCTGAGGTGGCTCTGGGGCTGACTGCGTGTCTGTTCCATCTGGACACTGCCAGCACCCCTGGCCAGGTGGCCACAACTCAACCCTCTTACCGATGGGCACCTGCCCTTCCAGGGCTGCAGGGCAAGTGCCAGGTGCCACATGGAACGAGGGGCTTGATTCAGCTGCCCCTGCGGAGCTGACACCCCCTGCCCCCAGTGACCATGAGGGGCAGGCAGAGGAAGCAGCACTTCACGCCCATGCAGGAGTCCTTCCCCATGCTCTCCTTTCTCAGGCCACAGGCCACACGTCCCCGCCGGCACGTTTCCAGGCACACCTACTGATGCTGATGTCCACGCACTGCCTGCTCGCATCTCCCCACACGGGACAATGGCCATCCTGTGCTGAGGGCCTTGAAACTCACAGACCCATGGTCTGAGAAGGGACATGGACCAGTGAGCTCCATTGGGCTCTGTCCATCTGGGGCTGGCCAGTTCTCCCTGACTCCTCTAGCTGGGGCTGGTAATTCCCAAACCCTTGGGGGCTGCACAGGGACTTTCCTGCTCCTGGTCTCTCATGAAGGCATCTGCCTGCTGACAAGTTTCCACTCTGCTTCAGAAAACAGGTCATAGAAGAAGCCAAGGCAGCCTCCATCCATCATGGCAGCATCTTCTCTAGGCAAACTCACCTAAGAGAGAAAACCACAGGAGGGTTCCTCTCGAAGTGTGGCATCCTGCACATTTTCTGCATGAGGCTCCTGTCAGTCCCGTTCCTGCAGCTAAACCCAAATCAGCACTGTGGGCCACACTGCCACCCTACATGTGGCCGATGGGGAAACTGAGGCCCAGGAGTTGAACAGTTTGCTGAGAGAACAAAGACACAGACCCATGGGGCGGGGTTTCTCTCAAGCAGGTACGACTCTGAGCACCTCACCTGGTGCCACAGTGTTCTTCATTGCGGGACCCATTTTACAGGTGTGTCTATGTGGGGCACATTATAGGAGAGGGGCTTCCCTGCAATGCTGCGCACAGCGCAGCTTCCCCCTGGAGGGCTCATTTCATCACATCATCCCTTCAACAGGACTCATTTAATCACAGCATCCCTTCAACGAGGTTGAGGTCCAGGGCCCCTTTGGGAAGTTGTAGGTTTCTGGAAAGTTACCCTAGTGCATGGAACCATTGTGGAATCTTATATACTGTATATACACGAACGCATAAAAAAACAACATCCTGGCCTCTTGTCCTTCCATGTGAAGGGTTGCTCTCTGGATTAATGGGTAGTTATCCTTTTGTGACTTATCATTACAGATTTTAGTGCAACATTATGTCTTTTTCCAAAATCACATCACCATATTTGCAATTTCCTCATATATAAACAGACTGTTCTCTTGATTGAGAATGATTATAATCCCAATATTGTTAGTCCTATTTAAAAAGAAATTTTTATTTTCTTACCCCATCTTGTAAAAGCAGAAGATGGGACATGTTTCTTTCTTCTTGATTAGATAATGCGATTCCCAGTCCATGCTATCTGGTGTTCGCACTCTTCATGACAGGCATTTATGGAGCCTCAACTAGCTGCCAGGCTCTGTATTAAGTAAATAAGACAACATCATTGCCCTTAAGAAGTTTATATCCTAACAAGGAGGTCTGTGTTCTAGACATTTTTGAATGATGAAATGTAGGATCGTGAATTTTACTATGTACTCTGCTTACAGAACAATTACCCTCTCCTTATTTCAGAAAGCCTGATGTGAAAATAAAAGCCACCAGTTCTACTAAACAAAAATCCCATCTTAACATGGCGTTTACTGACAGGCAGTATTTACAAGTTTGTGATTACTCTTAGGAGCAGAATTCCTTGATTTGTCTGCCATGGTAAGGTTAAAAAACCCCAAGAACACTAAGTCGGGATTTCTGCCAGCTAGTCTTGCATTAGGTAGGAGTGTTCATTAGTGAGAAAGAGCAGCATGTAAATTAAACATTCCTGAGTGCTGAAGCAGGCAGTCAGTCTGGGCGCATCACACGGAGGAAAAGATTTGAACTTCGGGGCCACTGGCCCTCATAGCCCCTTGTCAATTAGGTGTCACTTCTGTAAGGCTGTTTGAATGTTAGGATGCACAGCCCAGAAAATCAACAGCAGATCATCTTCCAAATGGGCAGTGACTTCATTTTCCATTTGATACCCTTCAGAAAAGTGGGCTGGTATCAGGAAAGAGCCTCCAAAGTAAGTGGAAGATGGCCAAATAGAGTAGCTCCCACTTAGCCCTGCTCCAGGGAAAAGTTAGAGAAGTGACAGGAGGGCTACTGAGGCGGCAACTTGGGAGTGCAGCTGCCCTGGGAGAGCTTCTGCACCACACCCGGCAGCCCTGGCTGCGGAGCCCAAGGACCTGAGAGGCAGAAAGCCGGAGCCGGGCACGGAGGTGCGGAGCCCATGGGGGAGCACAGACGGGAGCCTGGACCAGGAAGTCAGCCAGGCCGCAGTTCCTGTGTGCTACCCTCAATGGTGCAGCCCCGGGACCGGCGACTCACCCCACACCCCACGCACCCGAACCCCGTCACCCACTCCCATTCCCCACGCTCCAGGTGCCCCCACCCCACCAGCCCCCCCATGCACAGGCCTGCCCCCCATCCCCACCCCAAGTGCAGCCCAGCCCACCTCTCCTGCACCCTCCCGAGCACTACCTCCCCTCCCTGTTCCCTGCAGGCTATTGCCAGTGCATGAAGGCTGCAGACACCAACCTCCACACCCAGGCTACCCCCCACCCCACTGCCCACAGTGTCACACAGCCTCACCCCACCCTCCCTGAGCTCAGCACGTCCGTTTATGCACTCCCAGGCCTACACATGCGCACAGGCCCCCCATCACGTCATTCAGCTCCAGGAACTGCACCTAACAGCAGTCCTGGGACGGCACATGTGCACAGCCCTCAGCCTCACTGCCCAGCTCTGAGAAAGGGCCGCCCTGGCAGCCGGGTCACACCTGCCCCCGATCCACGAAGGCATAATGCCGACCTGCTGCCACGGCTCTACGCATGTGCACAGCCCTCAGCCTCACTGCCCAGCTCTGAGAAAGGGCCGACCTGGCAGCCGGGTCACATCTGCCCCCAACCCAAGAAAGCATAATGCTGACCTGCTGCCCCAGCTCTACACATGTGCACAAAGGGCTCCATGCCTTAGACCAGCGCAACCAGGGTTATACCCCCCCAGACCGGGACACCTGCACAGCTATATCCTCCCTGGCCACTGGGCACCCACATTCACAGGCATCAATGTAGTATCCCCAACCTGTAGCCATATCTGCCCCGAAACAAATCACCACACTGAGTGCCCCACCCTGTACCCTGCTCCCTGCTGTACAACCATCCCGCAAACACGGGCCTTAGATTACTGAAAGAAATCAACTCCCAAAGTAAATCAATCAAGATATTTTCATGCCACAAAGACAGCAGAAGATCACTAAGCACATCACAATGCAGACAGATACAGCCCTGCCTAATGACCAAATTAAAACACTTGAGGAGACACAGATGCTGGAACAACTAATCAAAGATGTTCATACAACTCTACTTAATAAAATAAGTGGGATGGCAAATGACATAAAGGAGATCAAGAAGACAGTAGAAGAGCACAAAGAGGAATTTCAATGAATAAACAGAAAAATAGTGGATATCATAGAGATTAAAGACTGTTGACCAAATAAAAAAACATACTAGAGGCACACAACACCAGATCTGAAGAGACAGAAGAAAGAATAAGTGATATACAGAGCAGAATAACTGACTTTGAAGACTCAAAACGCAAATGGCAAAAAAAGATGAAAAAAATTCAATGGGAACTCAGGGAAATGATAGACAAAACAAAGTGTATAAATATAAGAATCATTGGTGTCCCCAGAAGGAGAAGAGAGGAGTAAAGGGCTAGGAAGAGTAGTTGAGGATATAATGGGGAAAAACTTCCCAACCCTCATAAAGGACATAAATATACAAGTCAAAGAAACCCAAAGAACTCCAAATGGAATAAATCCAAATAGGCCTTCCACAAGGCACATACTAATCAGTCTGTCAAATGTTGAAGAGAAGCAGAAAATCCTGAAAGCAGCAATAGAAAAACAATCTACTACATACAAGGGAAACCAAATAAGACTGAGTTCAGACTACTCAACCAGCACCCTGGAGATGAGAAGGCAGTGGTATGATATATTCAAGATCTTGAAAAGAAAGCGTTCTAGCCAAGAATTCTGTACCCAGCCAAACTGTCCTTTAAAATTGAGGGAGAGATTAACATTTTCACAGATAAAGAGGTCCTGAAAGAATTTGTTAACAAGAGACTGGCCCTATAAGAAATACTAAAAGGAGTTCTGCCAGCTGAAAAAAAAAAAACAGGAGAGGGAGGTCTTGAGGAGGGCACAGAATTGAAGAGTACCACTAAGGGTAATTTAAAGAATACAAAGAGTAAAATGGAAAAGAATATATAAATCTGATGAATAAAATTAAAAAGATAAGATGGTGGAATCAAGAAACGTGTTTTCAGTAATAGCTTTGAATGTTAATGGACTAAACTTACCAGTTAAAAGATACAGGTTGGCAGAATGGATTAAGAAACATAATCCAGCTATATGCTGCTTACAAGAGACTCATCTTAACCACAAGGATACCAATAGATTGAAAGTGAAAGGATGGAAAAAGATTTTCCATGCAAGTTGTAACCAAAAGGGAGCAGGAGTAACTATACTAATATCAGACAAAATAGATGTTAAATATACAGACATCATAAGAGACAAAGAAGGATGCTATATACTAATTAAAGGTTCAATTCACCAAGAAGATATAACAATCATAAATGTTTATGCTCCCAATCAAGGAGCTCCAAAGTACATGAGACAGACATTGGCAAAACTGAAGAGAGCGATAGATGTTTCAACAATAATAGTAGGGGACTTCAGTACACCACTCTCCTCTATAGATAGAACAACCAGACAGAAGATGAACAAGGAAATAGAGAAGTTAAATAGCATGATAAATGAATTAAACCTAACAGACATATATAGATCATTGCACCCCAAAGCAGAAGGTTACACATTTTTTTCAAGTGCTCATGGAATATTCTCCAGGATAGATCATATGTTGGGGCACGAAACAGGTCTTTATAGATTAAAAAACACTGAAATTATTAAAAGCACTTTCTCTGATCACAATAGGATGAAGCTGGATCTCAATAACCACCAAAGAATGAGAACATTCACAAATACATGGAGATTAAATAACACACTCTTAAACAACCAGTGGGTCAAAGAAGAAATTGCTAGAGAAATAAGCAGC
The DNA here is from genome assembly GCA_004026745.1 of Myrmecophaga tridactyla. NCBI lineage: Eukaryota > Metazoa > Chordata > Mammalia > Pilosa > Myrmecophagidae > Myrmecophaga > Myrmecophaga tridactyla. The sequence continues at coordinate 22,848 of PVIY010028835.1, read as the reverse complement.
TATCTGGAGATGGATGAAAATGAAAATACAACTTATCAGAACTTATGGGATGTGGCAAAGGCTGAGCTGAGAGGGAAATTTATTGCCTTAAATGCCCATATTAAAAAACAAGAAACAGCAAAAATCAAGGACTTAAAAGCAAAGGAAATCTAAATAGGCGAAAGACATTCCCTGCTCATGATCAGAAAGGCTAAATATAGTTAAGATGTCAATTTTCCCCAAATTCACCTTCAGATTCAACACAGTACCAATCAAAATTCCAACAATCTGCTTTGAAGATTTGGAAAAGCTAACTCCCAAATTCATCTGGAAGTGAAAGAGACCCAGAATAGCTAAAAGCATCCTAAAAAAGAATAATGAAATGGGAGGATTAACACTTCCTGACTTTAAAACTTATTATAAAGCCACAGTGTTCAAAACAGCATGGAACTGGCACAAAGACAGAAGCATTGACCAATGAAATCGAATCTAGAGTGCAGACATAGACCACCAAATCTATGGTCAATCGATTTTTGACAAGGCCCCCAAATCCTCTGAACTGGGACAAAATAGTCTTTTTAATAATTGGGCCTGGAAGAACTGGATATCAATATTTTTACACCCTACACAAAAATTAACTCAAAGCAGATCAAATAACTAAATATAAGGGAAAAAAGCTTCTAGAAGAAAATGCACCGTAAAGCTTCTAGAAGAAAATCCAGGGAAACATCTTCAAGACCTAGTAATAAGAGGTAGCTTCCTAAACTTCACACCCAAAGCACAAGCAACAAAAGAAAAAATAGATAAATGGGAACTCCTCAAAATCAAATGCTTCTGTACCTCAAAAGACTTTGTCAAAAAGGTGAAACAGCCACTCATTGGGAGAAAATATTTGGAAATCACATATCAGACAAAGGTTTGATTTCCTGTATATACAAAGAAATCAACTCAACAGCAAAAGAATAAACAATCCAATTATAAAATGGGCTAAACATATGAATAGGCATTTTTCTGAAGAGCAAATACAGATGGCTCAAAAGCACATGAAGAGATGCTCATTTTCACTGGCTATAAGGGAAATGCAGATCAAGACGACAATGAGATACCACCTCACACCTATAAGAATGGCTGCTATTAAACAATCAGGAAACTATAAATGTTGGAGAGGATGTGGAGAAACTGGGACACTTATGCACTGCTGGTGGGAATGTATAATGGTGCAGCCACAGTGGAAGGCTGTTTGGTGGTTCCTTAGGAAACTAAATATCAAGCTGCCCTATGACCCAGCAATAGCACTATTTGGTATATACCCAGAAGAGCTGAAAGCAATGACATTTGCACACTGATGTTCATAGCAGCATTATTCACAATTGCCAAAAGATGGAAACAAACCAAATGCCCATCAACAGATGAGTGGATCAACAAACTGTGGTATATACATACAATGGAATATTATGCACAGTAAGACAAAATGATGTCCTGAAGCACATGACAAGATGGATGAGCCTTGAGGACATAATGCTGAGTGAAATTAGCCAGACACAAAAGGACAGATACTGTATGATTCCACTTTTATGACCAGCATGAGGGTATAACCAGAGACTTATAATACAGAATACAGGGGATGTAGAGATACATAGACACTAGAGATGGGTGACCCGTTAGCCAATGAGGTTGAACTCCAATGTAAAGGAATAGTTAGGAGTGAAGGTGATTCTCTAGCGGGTCTAGAAGTAGTATACCATATTGAAGATAAACCGAATTGAAAGGGGTTGTATAGCTCTACATGTCCCACTGACTCACACTAGAAATATGAATGAGTTCTTGTAAGAATTGCTTCAAAGATGTGATTCTTGTAGAAGGAGTGTTTAAGTCAGAGTATGAGGGAAAACTGCTATTGCATACTATGAGCTATGTTCAAAAGGAAACCATCAGCACTACCACAGCAACAGCAGAGGTAAATAATGGGGGGAGGGACAAGAGTTAAGAGGAGGTTTAGATTTCCTATTTGGTGAGGGTGTGTTTATTGGTTTTCTGCCTCTTGGGAACAATGAAATTATCTAAAATTAAGAATGTTGATGGATCATAGACTTTGGGTCCTCTACGTGAGGCCCATTGAATGCAGGTGGCTGAAGGATGCACTGACGGAGAAATACACTGGCGAATGATGGTGTATTCTTATGAATGAAGGTTGCTCTGCTACAAAAAGGAACAATGTCATGAGGCATGCAATGATGTGAATGAACATGTGGGATATTTGGTGAGACAACATAAGTCAGAAACCAAAAAAACAACAATGGTACGGTCACCTTTAGAAAATATTTATAAGAAAACAGGGGCCTAGATTGTAAGCTTTTAGAGCAGACACATTAAGTCCGGAGTGGTGATTATTATTTCTGGATTCTGAGAGGCTGCTTTATAGATATAACCTGATGTTTAGAGGTAAGAAAGAAACCAAACAGTTTGGGGTTGAAATAATTCAGAAGGGGTAAGGAAGACAGTGTCTATATTTTAGAACCACAGATACTCTTTGAGGCCAATGGAAGAATAATTTATTTGATCTGGGACTGAAATTTTCTGTAGTGCATAATCTAATTCTACCTATCTGCATAGCTTATTTGAACAACTGAAACAAAGAGAGCACAGAATGAGAAAGAGGTCCTTTAATCCCATATAGATTATTGTAATGCCTGGATACATCCTAGAGTATATTAACCAGATAATCAAAAAGTATTGGCAAAGTCCCCTGAGGGAGGGGAGAAAGAATATGGAACTATTAAACTTTACCATCAGGGAATCCCCTGATACCTTGTCAAACTTTAGGGACACCCAAATCAATAGGCCATGGCCTTGACCCTGAGGCTTACGCTTGTGAAGCTTATGTAGGTAACACAGAACCTTAGACTACCTATAGGCATGCCTAAGAGTTACTCCTGGAGGACCTCTGTTGTTGCTCAGATGTGGCCTCAGTCTCTCTAAGCCCAACTCTGCAAGTGAAATCATTGCCCTCCCGGCTATGTGGGAAATGACATCCAGGGGTGAAAGTCTCCCTGGTGGCATGGGAGATGACTCCCAGGGATGAATCCAGACCTGGCACCGTGGGATCAACAATTCCATCCTGACCAAATGGGGGAAAAGAAGTGTAATTAATAAAGTATCAGTGGCAGAGAGAGTTCAAATAGAGTTGAGAGGCTACTTTGGAGGTTGCTCTTATGCAAGCTTCAGGTAGACCTTGTTACCTATCATAACCTGCAAACCCTGCAGGACCATTCCAGCCAATCCTAAAGAACACCTAGGGCAATTTATAAGATACCACAGGGGTTCCATGTGCTAGAGTAACTTGCCAGGAACCTACAACCCTCCAGATGGGTGGGTCCAGATAAGCTCAGCCTCTCCAGAACATCAATTCCATCTCCTTACCCCATATTAGTGACAGACCCTTCCAATATCAAATTTAGAATTGCCATAGCCCATACAACCCCAAAGAGAGGTATGGAAAGATCAAAGGTGATGGTGGAATTATACATAGAAGATAGGACTTAACAAATGAATATGAATGCTGAATCATTAAATTGTTATCTCTTCTCATCTCCAGTATTTTAGAGCAGCTAGAACTAAAAACCTAAAATTGTGAAAATGTAACCCATGTCAAAGTCTGAAATATATTTACAACTAACTGTGGTGCTGTGCATGGAAATTTATAGTTTTTTTGTATATATGTTATTGTTCACAAAAAAAGAAGGAAAAAATGTCAACTTTGATGATAAAAAAAAGTATTTAAGCCCTCTAGCCTCCTATATTCTGGAGGAGCTAGAAGGAAAAATATGAGAGAACCATATGGTAACCCATGACAAATTCTGGGATCTGTCCTGTAACCACTTGTTGAAGAGTGCTTTGAAAACTATTGCTTTTTTATTTCTTTGTTTAGTATATATGTTATACTATAGAATAAAAATGATCTTTGCTGCATACTGAATTAGAAGTATGTATATTATACTATATATAGATTATATTAATAAATATTTGCATATGACAGCATTTAGAAGAATGATCAGCAAAATATTAATGGTTATTTCTCTGGGCAGTACTTTATTCTTTATACTTCTTTGGGTGGATTTATTCATAACTATATCTTTATAATAGAAAATGCAAGGAAGCTGCTTTTTGTTTAGAAAAAAATTAATCTTGGAGGAGACAATCATTTTCACTTGCCTGATGGCAGGTGCTACATAATAATGTTTTAGTCTCTTTCCAGTTCTACTATTTAATGAAAGGGAAAGTCTTTCCAGTTGTTTGAGGCTGATCAAGAAGAATGGAGAAGCTAGTCTAATATTTTACACAAAGGTTTTGCAATTGTCATTCTTATTTGAAGAATGGAATCTTCCATCCTTCACAATGTGTCCTATATCTGATGAGATGATTTCCTGCTCTACTTCAAGCAGCTGCCTTGACATCAGATTCTTGACATCCCTCAGCATCTTGCTTAACCCATTTCTGTACTACTGTCACCAGGAAGTCCCTCTATCATAAAGGTGGCCATAAAGTCAACCAAAGGGTCCAGGGGAAAAAAAACAGCTCATAGAAACTAACTTTGAGACAGCCCAGCTTTGGAACTTAATAAATATATTCAAAGAATGAAAGGAAAATGAGATCTAAGTGAGTGGACATGTAGGGAATCTCAGTAGAGAAATGGAAACTATAAAAAGAACCAAGTGGAAATTCTAAAAGTAAAATTCACAGCAGTTTGGGGTTGGCAGAAGAAGGAGTGATTGTGAAAACTAATAAGATCTGTCACTTTCCTTCCTACGTCCTCGTTGCTCTTGTGCTCATGAAAAATTCTCACTCTTTCCATAAGATAAAAGGCCTAGAGAACTCTGGCTTCCTGCTGCTTGCCCTGTTTCTATCCAGGAAGCACAGGTTGTCTATGCTTTCAGATCTCCCAACCTCAAAGAGGGGGACAGGCTGACATTGTCCAGGAAACCCACGTCAACATCTAAGCTCTCCTTGTTCTCTTGAACTTCACCCTCCCTCCTTGGAGAAGCGGTGACACTCCGGTATTCTTCATCTTCTCTCTTCTACGTCTTTTTTTATGCCTAGGTTTTCAAGTCATAAACCAGGAACAGACCTTCGTGTTCTTTAAGTTCTGTTACATTGTCCTTTATCTGAGGTAAAAAGCATACTAGAATGCCCTAGCTCCTGATAAAACTGGGGAATGGTCTGAAGAATCAGGAAGTCCTGGGCTTGTATAAAATAAGAACTCATTATAGACATTTTGAAAAGATAGAAGGAAGAGAAAAAGTCACCCATGAATGTGTCAATCAAAAATAGCCAAATCTTTAATGCATAAAGGGCACGGGGTTTCTGTTTGGAGTGAAGAAAAGTTTTGGTAATAAGTGGTGGTGATGGTACGGCATTGTGAATGTGATTAATGCCACCAAATTGCATGCTTGGGAGTAACTGAGATGAGAAGTTTTATGCTATATAAATGTTACTGCAATTAGAGAGACAATGACAATTAAATGCAAGACATGATCCTGGACAGGATCTGATAGTGGAGGAGAAAATTCCCAAAGGATAATAGGATGGTTAAATTAAAAAAGGACTATGGACTGTATTCTTCATATCAGTGTTAAATTTCTTGAACTTGAAAATTGTACTTAAGGTTGCTACAAAACCCAATGTCCTTGTTCTCCAGTAATGTGCATGGAACTGATAAGTGCTAGAGGAACGTGATGGATGCAACCTACTCTCAAATATGTAGAAAACAGAGCTACAGATATGGAGAATGAAAGCAAGGAAGGAGGGAAAGAAAGATGGCAAAATGATAATAGTTGGTAAATCTGGGATTTGTGCGAAAGTATGTTGGAGTTCTGTGTATTACTTCTATATTATTTTTACAACTGTCCTGTAAAATTGAAATTATTTCAAAATGAAATGTTAAAAAAAAGTGACAACATTTTGTTGTGTTTCTTTAATCTTTGTTCTATACACTATTTGGGGGGGGCTTGTTTTTTTTTTTGTTTCCATAGTTGTGATCATGCTGTATGGTGAAATTCCATATACTATTTTTTTTAATTCCAACATTATGATAAATAGCCTATATGGGGATATATATATGAAAGGCCTTAAAACTACTATGCATGGAGATCCAGAAATTGCATTTCTAGAAATCTATCACACATTTACTTACTTAACAACAGTTTATTAAATAATCCATTTAATGAGGCAGCACAGTATAGTTTTAAGGGCTCTGAAGTCTAACTGCTTTGAATTCAAATTTTGGTTCTGTCCTTAGGCAAGTTAACTCACCTCTATCTGCCTCAGCTTCCTCATCTGCAAAGTGGGGATAAAATAAAACCTACCTCCTAGGATGCAGCTCAGCTCAGGGTCTGGCAGCCAGCAAGCATGTGGCAGGTGTCAGCCATCTTACTGCTGAGCATGTGTTCTGTGCTGATCCTAAATCCCTGAATAATGCAGATATGGGCCCTACCCTAATGGAAGTTTCAAACAGATGATGATGATAACAAAAAAATAGTAAGGGCTTACTATATCACTAAAACTGTTAAAGGCTTTATACACATGATCTTTATAGTATCTTCATAGCAGCTCCATAGGAGGGGTCCAGAATAGCCCCCATTTTACAGATGAAGAAACTGAGGCTCAAAAGATAAATAATCAAAGTAGTAAATGTAAGGGGGTTCCTTGCAATATTTTTAATATATTAGCATTGGGAATAATGGAAATGTCAATCAAAACAGAGTACTATAAATACATCGTGTCTATCTGTTCACTAGAATACTATGGGACTATTTAAGAATACATCTCTACATTTGTTGACATGGATAAATACCCACAATGTTAAATAAATGAAATGGATCAGGAAACACTAGATATAATATGATTTAATTTTTGTAAAATAAACATAGAGATATATGGCTAGATGTTTTGTAGAAAAATTAAATTCAGTTTATTAGATGATCAATGCTCAATTTTAAAACAATGAGATTTTATTATTTTAATAAATAATACACATTTAATATCCACTTTATCAGTTGTCTAATTCTACATAATAAGCCACACCATAGTTGATGGTTGAAGGCAATCATTTGATTTTTTCATGATTAGTGGTTCCATAGCTTTGGTCTGGACTCAGCTGGCAGCCCCTGAGCTGACCAAGTGGGACTCGTCCTTGCTGGGCAGTCATCTGGTGGCTTGACGGGGCAGTCATCTGTTCTCGGCGGGCAGGGCTCACCTCATTTTCCAGCAGGTGAGACTGCGCTTCATCCCTTGGGGCATGTTTTCCAAGAGGGCAAAAGTGGGTACTGCAAGCCCCAGAACTGAAAGTTTCCCACCGTCCTTTCTAGGTTCTGTCAGTCAAAGTAAGTTTTGAGGCCCACCTAGATTCAAGGGTGGGGAGAGACTCCACTTCTTGGTGGCAGAAGCATACACACAGGGATGGAGGGAACTGCAGGGGCAGAATCTGTCACTCGTATATGAAACTCATACTTACTGTAACTATCATATTTAACACAATACCTTTATTTTCTTTAAGATTAAAATAAAAAATCATTGTCCACAGAAAATTCTGAACCATGCTGCAATCATATTTTGAGTTCGTGATTTACTCTTTATTGTTAGAAAATAGCTTTCACTTCACATAATTTTAAAATGGTGACAAGCAACAGTAACACTGTAATATGCTTCCACTGAATGTAACAAAGGCATTATGCCAAAACTAAATGTCAACAGGAGTGGGGCATGGGAAAGGGATATGGATTGTTTGTGGGAGAAAAGGAAATGTTTTCAGATAGAGTGTAGTGGTGAAGGCATGCCTTTATACACTTAGGCTGGATTGTATGATGTGTGAATAAAACTACTTAAAAATGAACAGAGAGAAACAAGTGCTAGAGAAAATGTGAAGAAAGAGCTGTACCTATTTACTCTCGGTAGGGAAGCTGAGGGGTGCAGCCCCTTGGATGGCAGTGTGGCGGTTCCACAGGTGGGGTTGCCATTGGATCCTGCAACCCTTTTGCTCAGTGCACACCTGGGGGAGCTGATGTGGGGACAGGAATGGACATTTGCACACTGGTGTCTATGGCGGCAGTGTTCACAACCCACAATGGATGGAGGTGGCCTAAGGGTACAAGGACTGAGGAATGGAAGGGGGAACTATGGTGTGTACACACACTGGAGTACTGAGCAGCTGCAAAAAAGAAAGAAGTTGTGAGGCATGCAACTAGGTGAATGAATCTTAAGGACTGTATGTTGAATGAAATATCAGGAACAAAACAGCAAATATTATCATGCCTCACTCATATGGACTAACTGTAAAAACCCGGTGAATTAAAATCTAGATCATGGGTTACCGGGTAGGGTCTTATTGTTAAGGGGCCTAGATAGTAAGTTCTTACAGCAGTCACATATATTAGGAGTTGTAACTATTATTTTTAGATTCTGAGTTACTGAGCTGTTTGTATATAATATGGTCTTTCCCAGAAACTTCAGGTGTTTATGTGATACATGAGACTCCAAGTTAGAGCTCTGAAGCTATGAAAGTCAGTACTGCCCACACAGGAACTGTTTAAAAAGTTGAAAAAGGGATCAGACTTTGAGTAGAGATATGAATGAAGCTGATCTAGATAGGAATAAGGTAAATCAGAATATAGGGTAAAGGATGACATTGTCCATACTTTAAAACTTCAGATTCTGTGTGAGACTAAAGGGAGAGATGTTTATTGGGTGCAAAGTTTATATTTTGGTTAGTGTATCACCTAACTTAACTTGTATGTTCAGTTTAGTTGAATACCATAAGTACATGGAATCTCAAATACAGCGTGAGATTTTGTTGGTTTGTCCAGGTTAGTGTGATGCCCCGAAATACCCCAGAGTAATCTGTGCAGTGAATAAAGAAGTATTTACAAAGTCCCCTTGGGGAGAAAGGAGGAAATATTCATCTTCCCCAGTTGGTGAATTTCTGATATTCTCCCAAGCAGTGGGGAAAACCAAATCAATAGGTTGAGCCTTTGGACTTGGGGTTCACCTTTATGGAACTTATTCCTGCAAAGGAAAAACTAAACCTACTTAAAGTTAGGCCTAAGAGTCAACCCCAGAGAACCTCTTTTGTTGCTTAGATATGGCCTCTCTCTCTAAGCCAACTCACCAGGTGAACTCATCACTCTCCCTTCTATGTGGGACATGACTCCTAGGGGTGTAAATCTCCCTGGCAACATGGGACTGAAATCTCGGGGTGAGCCAGCACACAGCATCAAGGGATTGAGAAAACCTTCTTGACGAAAAGGGGGAAGAGTGAAATGAGACAAAATAAAGTGTCAGTGGCTGAGAGATTTCAAACAGAGTTGAGGGAGGTTATTCTTATGCATTATATAGTTATCCCTTTTTAGTTTATGGTGTATTGGAGTGGCTGGAGGGAAGTACTTGAAACTGTTGAGCTGTGTTCCGGTAGCCTTGATTCTTAAAGAGGGTTGTATAGCTATATAGCTTTTACAATGTGACTGTGTGGTTGTGAAAACCTTGTGTCTAATGCTCCTTTTATCCAGGGTATTGGTAGATGAGAATAAAAAATACAGATTAAAAAATAAATAAGCAATGGGGGGGACAAAGGGTAAAATAAATTTGGGTAGATAGAAATACTAGCGGTCAATGAGAGGGGGGCATATGGGGCATGGTATGTGTGAGTTTTTTCTTTTTTCTTTTCTTTTTCTAGAAAATTATCAAGGTGATGAATGCACATCTATGTGATGATATTGTGAGCCAATGATTGTACACCATGTATGAAATGTGTGTGAAATTTTCTCAATAAAAATATTTTTTTAAAAAACGTGACAGTTCTTTCATGTCCTGGAAACACTTCCATTGCTGTTGCCTGTCCCCAGGACCCAATATGTAGGATCACAACTAAGAAATTCCAAATCTTCATTTTACTTTATCCTGAGTTTCCCCTTTACCTTTTTTTCCAGTATCCTCACATCAAATCCAGGAGGAGAAGGGAAAAGGGCACTGGTTTAAGAGAGACAACAGATGAAAGTGTGATTCATTTTATCATGTGGGTGTACAGAAATATATCCTATAATTTGGTTTGATATTAATATTATTGTCACAAAGGATGTGTTTTGTAATGCCAGTGATAACTGTCTTCAAAGGGAAATTCCACAAAGCCATTGCTGAGTTTTAGGTTTTCTCTTTCTGTAGCCTTTATTGTCTGGTAGCATACCACATAATTATTTATTATTTTATATTTGTTAAGTGTCTTTCCCTCTATAATATGTTTCCAGAGAGCAGAGATCTTTGTCATTTTAATTCACAGATGTATCCCAAGCACTAGATGAATACTGGAATAGAGTAGGCACTCAGTAAATATTTGTTGAATGAATAAAAGAGGTAGTAGTGGACCAGTTCAATGCTGCTGAGAGGTCTAATAAAATGGGTGCAGAAAATTGACCACTAACTTTTACAGGACGTAGCTCAAAGGGGTTAGGGTAAAGAACAAAGAGAACTGAAGGTGAGAAAGTAGAGATAAGAATGAAAATAACTCTATGGATGAGTTTGAAGAGCAGGGTGTTGAGAAATTTAGCAGCAGCCAGAGGGGCAGTGGAGTCACAAGATGTTATATCACATAAACAGAAAAATGATACTGAAGAGAAAATAAGTAATTAGCAGTGTAAAAATCTTGAGAATTCTGAGAGGAGAACTCAGGGCACAAGTAGGGAAGTATCACAGAGAGGAGCAAGGCATTTCTTCGATTGAAACTGGACGGAAGTCAGTGCATGTAGGGAAAGATGCAGGTAGGTTGGTGGAATTGGTGGTGGGGGATTAGGTTGCCTAAGAGAGAAGGAAGAGTGAGTATTGGGGATCTCAAGTAGAGAAAGAACTTTCTGGAAGGAAGAAAGCGCATACATGGGGAAAGTGTGGTGGTTTATATCTGTATTAGCATGAACTGTGGTGGAACTTGGCATTTGTAAAAGCAACATGTTCAACCTCCCATCAAACTGGTTTCTCATCCACTGTTCTCTGTCTCAGTAAATGGCATCATTGTTCAAGCAGTTACCCTAGCCAGAAACCTAGGGTCACCTTTACCCCTCCCTCTCCCTAAATAATCACCAAATCCTATTGGTGACTGTTTCCAAATGCCTTTCAGATCTGTTCACTTCTCTCTAAGCCCATTGTCAGTTTCTTAAATCTGCTTACCTGTAGCAGCTTTCTACATGGAAGCAAATACTAGAAGAATTATAAGTTAAAAGTATTTCACTCTGGAGTTTGATAGTCAAGAGTTGGAAGTGGTGGGGTGGGAAACTACTTTACCTTTATAACTTTAATGACTTGTTTTCCTTTTAAAACTATATCAATGTGTAACGTTGAAAAACTAAAAAATTAAGTACTCTATAAATGCAGCATATTTTCCTTTTTTTTTTTTTTTTGCATGGGCAAAAAATCTGGGTCTCCAGCATGGCAGATAAGAATTCTGCCGCTGAGCCACCATTGCACTGCCTTAAATGCAGCATATTTTAATGAGTTATTAGGTGATAGTAATAATAATAGTTGTATTTAATAAAAACTTATTATTTCATCCTCACAACTGCCATATAGGAGATATTAATATCATTTTACAGATTGTTAGAGGAAGATATTTTTGATAAAGTGCTGAATTTCTCATAATTTCTTCTTATGCATAACAGTTTGATATGACTCCATTAACATTTGAAGAATACCATGGAAATATTTTTCATGAGTGTGAATTTTTAAAAATGTTTTTATTGTGAAATATAACATATATGCAGAACAGTGATGAATTTCAAAGTACAGTTGAACAACTAGTTATGGAGCAAATTTAAAAGTATAGTATGGGCTACAGTTCTGCAATTTCAAATATTTCCTTCTAGCTGTTCTAATACACTAGGCACTAAGAAGAAATATCTATATAATGATTCAGTAGTGAAAATCATTTGTTAAATCCTATCTTCTCTGTTACAACACCTCCCTCTCATTTGGTCATTCTTTCAGTTTTCAAGGATATTTGGGCAATGGCCATTCTACCTTCTTCACACTGAAAAGAGGTGTCAACATTGTGGGGTAGAGGGATGCAACTGGTTGATGCTCTTAGAGAGCGTAGTACCTTTGGGCTTCAGGGCTTATCTGGCACAGGAACAATCTAGAGAGTTCAAGTTTCTGAAAAATAAAGTTGTGAGTGAAGCTTTTCATAGAGTCTCAGACGAATCCCTAAGATAGAGTTTTCAGGAATACTGTTGGTTGGGACTTGGCATACGATGACAATTTGCAATATCTGGCTGAAGTTTGCATATGAGTAACCTCCAGAATAGCCTCTTGACTCTATCTGAAATCTTTTAGCCACTGATACCTCATTTTCTTATATTTCTTTTCCCCTTTTTGGTCAAGAAGGTATTGTCAATCCCATGATGCCAGGGCCAGGCCATGAGCATGAACTTTTAATTGAAAATTTAAAAGTAGAATGTTGTTTATATTAGAACACACACATAGGCTGATATAAGAAGTGCCTAAATAAATGACAGAGAAGAACATTAGCAAAAATATTAAGCATTAATTGGAGACTGGTATAATGCTCATAGGAAGAAATATCATCTGTAATATGTAAATTTAAAAAATTATGTCAAAATAGAGAACCCACCCAATTCTAAAAGTTGCAAGAACTAAAACATAAAATCAAATAATGGTTACAATGTTTAATTGAATCACATCAAATTTAAAAAATCCATATGCCTATCAAGATACTCAAAAGAGAAAGAGAGAGAATGCCAAAAGAGAACTTTTAAGTCACTATTTTAGTAGGCTTGTAAATTGACTCCTTACTTTGATGATTGGTAACTAAAGGGAAATAATTAAGCATTTATCCAGACTTTTCTGTAAGAAATATCTTAGAGTAAACAAATAGCCTCAGTTAATGAAGGAAAGCTCTATTTTACAGGAAAATGTCAGCTAAGAATACAGAAGGAATGACAAAATTAGAAAATCAGCATTCTGTCACCCCTATTGAAATTTTTGACTGAGATAAGGATGCTCGATTACCGCTAAAACACTTAGGTATACGATTGCTGGGAACTACATATTCATATAGGGCCAAAAGTAACACCACAGAAATCACTTTCTAGTTGAATGAGCTGGAAGGATAATTAATTGTTCAATAAAGGGATCACACAGTCATTACACTAATGGAGGGATGAATTAGCAACCATCTAATATGTTTCTTCTTTGATGTGTTGAAAGTGCAACATGTAGTACAACATCATCTGCAATATATTTTAGCCATAGAAAATTTTATCTTGAAGTCATCAAGTTTTTAGTTTTAGCTTTCATATTATGGGAAATACAGATGTTGAAAACAAGCTGTATGGCATTGCAAAGTGAAAAGCAGATAAATTCAGATGATAGGACAATAGTTAGACCTCTTCACCAAGTGAGAGTCATTAAAAGACAAAAGGGAGACCATAGTCGATCAAAACAATTAGGTGGAATTAATGGTCCTAGACTTGGTATTAGGTAAGATGAAAATGTATTGATGTGGGTGGTTCTGGACAATCAAGATGGCAGAGTGAAATGTTTCAGGGTTCCGTTCCCTCACCAAATTTTTAGCAACCAGCAAAAATTGGTGGAGTCTGGAAAATAAAGTGTTACAGTAATTGAGTGAGCAATTAATCAACAGAAAGGGAAAATAATAATAATAGCCCTTCCCTGTCTTGGAGTGGAGCTAGCCTGAACTCTCCGTGAAGTTCCTGGTCCCAGTTCTGGAAGGAACAGAGTAACCTCCATGGACGTAGTAGAGTGCTTATAGTTCCATGCCAATTTATCTGGTGGGAGCCTAAAGGACTAAACCTTGTTTCTGACTTGCCATCCCAGAATTGCAATGCATACAAAAGCACCTGTGGATAGGTAAAGCAATATAAGAAACAACCAAATTGCAGTGGTCTGGGCCAAAGAATTGCTGGCTTTAAGATATAACAATAAATCATCTGGGAATGAGAGGAAAGACAATTTCATAGAGGGAAGAGTTGGAACCCAGTAAACTGGAGATTTTGCAAGGTCGAACAATCACATGTCCAGGACAAGAACACATGTTCAGAAAAGACTGAAGAGGACCTTGCACTTTCACCTTAGGCTCCTCTTCAGGTTCACTGGTAGGAAGGCTAAACTGTGAATGAAAGTCCAGCTAAGATAGAGTCAATCTGCAAACTTTTAGCATTTATTTTGTTTGGTGTTTTTAGCATTTGTTTGTTTTTGTTAGCTCTTGACATTCAAGGAAATCTCTGTCATACCACTAGCTGGATACGAACTTAAGGAACAGAAATCTCATTCACTAAATTCCAAACTAATACTTTAAAATATTAAAATTCATAGTATATAATAAAAGATTACAAGGTAACAAAAGAACAGGAAATGATAGCCCATTCAAAGACAAAACATCAGAAATCATCAACAAAGATATGACTTTGAGTATATATAAAAATGGTCTTAAATATGCCCAAAGAACTAAAGGAAAACATGGAAAAAGACCTAAAGGTTAATATGAAAATGATACACGAACAAACAGAGAATGTGATAAAGATATACAAATCATAAAAATGGGCCAAACAGAAATCCTGGAATTCAAGACCAAGATAACCAAAATAAAACATTTCCTAGAGGCATTCGGCAGAAGATTGCAGCTGGCAGAAGAAAGAATCAGGGAACCTGAAGACAAGACATAGAAATTATTCAGTTTGAGGAGCAGAAAGAATAAACAATGAAGAAAAGTAAAGAAACTAAAAGACATGATCAAGCATACCAAAATATGTAGTATGGGAGTTCTGACAAGAGAAGAAAGAGAGAAATTGGCAGAATGAATATTCAAAGAAATAATGGCTGAAAACCTCCCGAATTGAATGAAATACAGGATTACACACATCCAAGCCCAACAAAATCCAAATAGGATAAACTCAAAGAAAACGATTCCAAGGTACATTATAATCAAACTGCTAAATGCCAAAGACAGACGGAGTACCCTGAGCTACAGGAGAGAAGTGACACATCATGTACAAGGGAGCCAAAATAAAATTAAATACTAATTTCTCATCAGAAACCATGGAGACAAGAAGGCAGCGGTGAAAGAAAATAATCGCCAAACAAGAACTTTACCATTTGGGAAAACTGTCTTCCACAAATGAGGAGATTAGAAATTCCCAGATGAATAAAAGCTGGGGGAGCGTGCCACCACAGGCTTAACTACAAGCAGCGTTATGGGGAATTTTTAAGGTTGAAAGGAAAGGACACTAGAAAATACTTCAAAGTGACATTAAGAAATCAAGATGTCTGCATCTAAAATGCAAATGCATAAAAATTACAATAAATTTATAATTTAGATACACAATATGTAGATATAATTTGTAATAAAAAGATTATAAAGATGGGGGAAGGAGAATACACGAACATATTTGTGTATGTTATTGAAATCAAGTTGGTATCAAATTAAACAAGATTGTTATACATTTAGAATGTTAAACTTCAGCCCCATGGCAACCACAAATAAAATATCTGAGAAATATACACAGAAGGCTATGAGAAAGGATTCAACATGGTTTAGTACACGAGAGCAACTAAACACAAAAGTAGGCAATCATGGAACATACCAAGGGACAGAAAAGGTATAAGACTTACGAAAAATAAATAGCAAAACAGCAAAGAAAGTCCTCTATTATCGGTAGTTACTCTACCAATGGAACTCTGCAATCAAAAGGCAGAAATCAGCGGAATGAATTAAGGAGCAACAGCTATACACTGTTTACAAGAGACCTCTTTAAATTCAAAGAACAAGTAGGTGAAAGTGAAAAGATGGGAAAAAGTCCCATGCAAATAGTAACCAAAAGTGAGCTGGAATGGCAATACTAACATCAGATAAAACAGACTACAAGGATAAAGAAGGACATTATATATTATAAAAGGATCAATTCATCAAGAAGATATAACA
Source organism: Myrmecophaga tridactyla (assembly GCA_004026745.1). NCBI lineage: Eukaryota > Metazoa > Chordata > Mammalia > Pilosa > Myrmecophagidae > Myrmecophaga > Myrmecophaga tridactyla. Next base: position 6,878 of record PVIY010028835.1, on the reverse strand, counting down.
CAAGTATATATGCAATTAGACCTAAAATATATGAAGCAAATATTAACAGATTTGACAGGATAAATTAATACTACTATGTGAACAGGAGGAGACTAGAATACACCACTTTTAAGTCCGGATAGAACACCTAGACAGAAGAGCAATAGGAAATAGAAGACGTGAATGATATTATAAACCAACTGCATCTAACAGCTGTATATATGGAACTTCACCCAATAGCAGTAAAATACATACATATTTTTCTCTAGTGTGTATGCTCAGTCTCTAGGATAGATCACGTGTTAGATCACAAAACAAGTATCAATAATTTAGAGATTGAAATCATACAAAAAGAGTCTTCTCCAAACACAATGGAATGAAGCTAGAAATTATTAACAGGGAGAGAATGGAAATTCACAAATATGTGAATATTAAGTAATACACTCAAACAACCAATCAAAAAATAAATCAAAATGGAAGTTAGGAAATATCTTGAGATGAATGAAAACAAAAATACAAAATATCAAAACATAGGGGATTCAGCAAAGCCAGTGCTAAGAGGGAAGTTTATAGCTCTAAAGTTTACATCACATCAATGACTTAACCTCACACTTGGAGACATTAGAAAGAGAAGAGCAAACTAAACCCAAAGTGGACATAAGGAAGGAAAAAAACAAAAGAAGATAAATGAAATAGAGAACAGAAAAACAACAGAGAAAATCAATGAAATCACAGTTAGTTCTTTGAAAGTATCAATAAAATTGACAAACCCTTAGATAGACAAAGAAAAAGAGAGAAAGGATGTAAATAACAAAAATCAGAAATAGAAGGAGGGACATTAATACTGATTCCACAGAAATAAACAGAATTATAAGAGGATACTATGAACAATGGCATGCCAACAAATTAGATAACCTAGTTGAATTTGGCAAATACCAGACCACACAAATTATCTAAACAGAATCAAATGAAATAGAAGATCTCACTGGATAAATAACAAATAAGGAGATTGAATCAGGAATTCAAAACCTCCCAACAAGTAAAGCCCAAGAGCAGATGGCTTCACCAATGATTTGTACTAAACACTCAAACAAGAATCAATATCAATCCTGTTCAAACTTTTCCAAAAAACTGAGGAATGGGAAACAATTTCCAATTCATTCTATGATGTCAGTATCACCCTAATGCCAAAGCATAGATATCTCAAGAAAAGAAAATTATATACCAGTATCACTTATGAACAAAGATGAGCAATTCCTTAACAAGATAGTAGCAAACTGAATGCAACAGAACATTAAAAGGATTATACACCAGAACCATGCAGTATCTATCCCAGGAATGCAGGTGTGGATCAACACAAGAAAAACAATGAATGTCATACACTACATTACTAAAATGAAAGAAAAATACAGCACAAACATCTCAATTGACACAGAGAAGGTGTTTGACAAACTCCAGCATTCCTTCTTGATAAAAAATAAACTCAGAAATCTAGGAAGAACTGGAAAGTTCCTCAACATGATAAAAGGAGTATATGAAAAACTCACAGCAAATATGATATTTAGTGGTGAAAATCTGAAAGCTTTCCCCTATGATCAGAAACAAGAAAAGGTTCCCACCTTCAGCACTTACATTCAACATTCCACTGGAAGTTTGAGCCAGAGTAATTAGGTAAGAAAAAGAAATAAAAGGCTACCAGATTGGAAAGGAAGTAAAGCTCTCACTATTCACTGATGACTGGCCCTACATAGAGAAAATCCAGAAAAATATACAACAAATCTAGAGCTAATAATGAATTCAGCAGAGTGGTGGCAAATAAGATCAACATGCACAAATCAGTGTTGTTCTACTAATGAAGAATCTGAAAAGAAAAAAATTTTTTTACAAAAAAATTTCTTTTACAAGAGCAAGCGAAAGAATCAAATATGTAGGAATAAATTTAACCAAGGATGCTAAGGAGTATTAAATGGAAAACTACAAAACATCGTTGAAAGAGTATTTTCTGTATGTCATGTTCAACAGCTATTTTTTAATAAAATACCATATCTTAATGGTTCTAGGATAGGACTCACCCACTGGCCCGCCCCTCCTCCAACCAAGAACTTACTAAAACATATGTGACATTTTTAGGAACAGTGAGAGCATTGAGGATGAACCTTTTTAAAGTTCAAGACCCATAGGCTTTCTTTTCTTTTTAAAAATATTTTTATTGATAAAACAACATACAAACATTCTTAACATACAAGCATTCCATACATGGTTACAATCAACAGCTCACAGATCATTATATAGTTCATCACTGTGATCTTTTTTTTTAACATTTGCATCACTCCAGAAAAAGAAAGAAAAAACTTATACATACCATACCCCTCACCCCTCCCTCTCACTGAGTAGTACGCTGAAATTTTAAAAGACCTAAATAAATTAAAGGTCAGTCTGTTTCCTTGACTAGATGACTAAATATTGTTAAAATGTCAATTCTACCAATACAGATTTACAGATTCAATGCAATCCCAATGTTCCAAGAGCCTTCTTTTCAAAAGTGGAAAAGCCAACATCAAATTCATATGGAAGATAAGGAGCCCCAAATTGCCAAAACCATTCTTATGCTTCCTCATCTCTAAACTTCTTACAAAGCTACAATAATCAAAATGGTATGCTACCATCACAAGGACAGACATATAGGCCAGCCAAACTGAGAGTTCAGAAATAGGCCCTCACATCTATGGTCAATTGATTTTTTTAAAAATATTTTATTAATTAAAAAAAATTACAAGAAAGAAACACAAACATTCTTAATATATGCTCATTCCGTTCTACATATATAACAGTAATTCACAATATCATCACATAGTTACATATTCATCATCATGATCATTTCTTAGAACATTTGCACCAGTTCAGAAAAAGAAATAAAAAGACAACAGTAAAATAAAATGAAAACAGAAAAAAGAATTTACATACCATACCCCATACCATTGATCACTAGCATTTTAAACTAAATTTATTTTAACATTTGTTCCCCCTATTATCTATTTTTATTCCATATGTTCTACTTGTCTGTTGACAAGGTAGATAAAAGAAGCATCAGACACAAGGTTTTCACAATCACACAGTCACATTGTGAAAGCTATATCATTATACAATCATCATCAAGAAACATGGCTACTGGAACACAGCTCTACATTTTCAGGCAGTTCCCTCCAGCCTCTCCACTACATCTTGGATAACAAGGTGATATCTACTTAATGCATAAGAAGAACCTCCAGGATAACCTCTCGACTCTGTTTGGAATCTCTCAGCCATTGACACTTTGTCTCATTTCACTCTTCCCCCTTTTGGTCAATAAGGTTTTCTCAATCCCTTGATGCTGGGTCTCAGCTCATTCTAGAGTTTTTCTCAATCCTTTGATGCGGAGTCTCAGCTCATTCTGGGATTTCTGTCCCACGTTGCCAGGAAGGTCCACACCCCTGGGAGTCATGTCCCATATAGACAGGGGGAGGGTGGTGAGTTTGCTTGTTGTGTTGGCTGGAGAGAGAGGCCACATCTGAGCAACAAAAGAGGTTCTCTTGGGGGTGACGCTTAGGCCTAATTTTAAGTAGGCTTGACCTTATCCCCTGTGGGGTTAAGTTTCATATGAACAAACCCCAAGACTGGGGGCTCAGCCTATAGCTCTGGTTGTCCACACTGCTTGTGAGAATATCAAGAATTCAACTTGGGGAGTTTGAATTTCCCCCCATTCTCATCATTCCCCAAAGAGGACTTTGCAAGTACTTTTCTACTCACTGATCAAATTACTCTGGGATTCATCAGGGCATCACTCTCGACAAACCAACAAAATCTCATGTCCTACCCAAGGTTCCATGTACCTATGGTGTTCAACCAACTATCTACATGAGTTATATTAGGAAATGCACTAGTCAAAATATAAATTTTGTACCAAATAAACATTTTTGCTTTAGTCTAACACATAAGTTGAAATTTTAAAATATTAATTACCATTTATTTTCAGCACACTGCAGTAATGACAATCCTGTGTTCTTCCTCATGCAAAAACATTTTTAAAATTTGTATATTTAGTCACTATCATTATACACTCTAGGCATTCCTAGATTATACCATCTCAATCTTTATCATCTATCTTTCTTTGTGATTTCATTTATGCCCCAGCCCTCCTCCCTCTATCATTCTCACATTCAGCTTCATTCAGTGTTTTAACATAAGAGTATTATAGTTAGGTAGTATTGTGCTGTCCATTTATGAGATTTTATATTCAGTCTTGTTGCACAATCTGAATCTGTTCAGCTCCAGTTACCCAATATCTTACCCTATTTCTATCTCCTGATGGTCTCTGTTACCAACAAAATATTCCAAGTTTATTCACTAATATCAGTTCATATCAGTGAGACCATACAGTATTTGTCCTTTTGTTTTTGGCTAATCACACTTAGCATAATGTCCTTAAGGTCCATCCATGTTGTTACATACTTCATAACTTTATTCTGTCTTATGGCTGCATAATATTCCATCGTATGTATATGCCACAGTTTGTTTAGCCACTCATCTGTTGATGGACATTTTGGCTGTTTCCATCTCTTGGTAATTGTAAATAATGCTGTTATAAACATTGGTGTGAAAATGTCTGTTTGTGTCGTTGCTCTCATGCCCTTTGAGTAGAGACAGCATATAGATGGGTCCTGTTTTTTAATCCATTCTGCCAGTCTATGTCTTTTGTTTGGGGAGTTTAACCCATTAACATTTAGTGTTATTACTGCACGGGTAGTACTTTCTTCTACTATTATGCCTTCTGGATTTTATACATCATATCTAATTTTCCTTCTTTTTACCTTTACTAATAGTCTTCCTTTCTACACTCTTCTGTCTTTTCATATCTGTCTCTAGTGCTCCCTTTAGTATTTCTTGCAGAGCTGGTCTCTTGGTCACAAGTTCTCTCAGTGATTTTTTGTCTGAAAATATTTTAATTTCTCCCTCATTTTTGAAGGACAATTTTGCTGGATATAATATTCTTGGTTGGCAGTTTTTCTCTTTTAATAATTTAAATATATCATCCCACTGTCTTCTCGCCTCCATGGTTTCTGCTGAGAGATCTATGCATAGTCTTATTGGGCTTCCCCTGTATGTGATGGATTGCTTTTCTCTTGCTGCTTTCACGATTCTCTCTTTCTCTTTGACCTCTGACATTCTGATTAGTAAATGTCTTGGAGTATGTCTGTTTGGATCTATTCTCTTTGGGGTACGCTGCACTTCTTGGATCTGTAATCTTAAGTTTTTCATAAGAGTTGGGAAATTTTCAGTGACAATTTCCTCCATTAGTTTTTCTCCTCCTTTTCCCTTCTCTTCTCATTCTGGGACACCCACAACACGTATATTCATGTGCTTCATATTGTCATTCAGTTCCCTGAATTCCTGCTCATATTTTTCCATTTTTTCCCTATATTTTCTTTTTCTTGCTGGATTTCAGATGTTCGGTCCTCCAGTTCACTAATCCTATGTTCTGTCTCTCGAAATCTACCATTGTAGGTTTCCATTGTTTTTTTCATCTCTTCTACCATGCCTTTCATTCCCATAAGTTCTGTGATTTGTTTTCTCAGATTTTTTATTTCTTCTTTTTGTTCATTCCTTCCCTTCTTTATATCCTCCCTCAATTCATTGATTTGGTTTTTGATGAGGTTTCCATGTCTGTTTGTATATTCTGAATTAATTGTTTCAGCTCCTGTATCTCCTTTGAATTGTTGGTTTGTTCCTTTGACCAGGCCATATCTTCAATTTTCCTAGTGTGATTTGTTATTGTTTGCTGTCGTCTAGGCATTTAATTACCTTAATTAGTTTATTCTGGAGATTGCTTTCACTTCTTTTACCTAGGGTTTTCTTGCTGGATGAATTTGTTGTCTACCTGTTCTTTGACATTCAGTTCAGCTTTATCTGGACTTCTAGCTTAAGTTTTGTTTAACAGAGAATTTTTCAGTTCTTATTTTCTTGTTTCTTGCCCTGCTTGTATGGTGCCTTTTCCTCCCCACACTTAGGAGGGTCTACTTAGGTATTATAGACCCCAGCTGGATTTTCCCAGACAAAACTGGCATCCTATCAGGAGGAAAGCGTCACCTGCATCGCTTTTCCCTGAGGGTGAGACCCAGCAGGTTGAAAGACTTTACTGTGAAGTCTCTGGGCTCTGGTTTTCTTGTCCTACCCAGTATGTGGTGCTTGTCTGCCTGCAGGTCCCACCAGCATAAGATTATGTGGTACCTTTAACTTCAGCAGACTCTCCCTGCTGGGGCATGATGGAGACAGAGGAGAGGTTGTAGGCTGGTTTTAATGGCTTCAAATTACCAAGCCCTGTCTGAATTCCCTGAGGGAGGGATTTCACCTGAGTTGGGCTTCACCCCTCCCCTGGGGAAGGCACAGACTCCAGACAAGCCCTCAAAAGAGCTTGTTTCTGCCTATGCCTGGGGCAGCTACAGCCTGAGGAGCCCTGCTGCTGTATCCAAAGGCAGTCGAGCCTTTGTAGAAACACAGCCACAAAAACCTGTTTCCTTTTTTTTTTTTTTTCTTTTTCCATCAGCCCTGCCCCTTTGGCACCAGGGCAAAAATGAGCAACTTCCGCTTTGACCAGGTTCACCTGAGCTGGGAGCCTATTTTTAGTAGTCAGAATTTGTTAATTAGTTCCACAGTTGGCTTTTGGTTGCTCAGCCCCTGCTGCTGGTAAAGTCTCTTTCCTTTCCCCTCTGGGAAGCAGCCTGTGGGGGAGGGGGCGCCGGCCACTGCAGCTTGGGGAACTCACGGTTCTGGGCGGGCTCACAGCTGGTCCAGCTGGTCCAGACTGGGGTACACTGTGTGTCCGGTCACTGACATGGCCCCAGGAGCTGTTCTGTACTGTTTCT